>JASGAT010379508.1:0-22456 GCA_030220025.1 Chelon auratus
TATTGTGATGTTTTATTAGTGTGTTTTAATTGGATATTGGTTTGAACAGGGACACACTGGGGAACTGCTTCTTCCTGCGGACAGAGATCACCCTGAAGGGAGCCACGTACCAGATCTCCTTCACTGACACGGACCAGCTGCCTCCACCCTTCCGCATCGACAACATCTCCGAGGTGAGTCTCTGCTGTGACAGCTTCAGTAACGTAAGCTGTTAGTGGAGAAAGGTCGATGCCCTGATCTCTATCTGTATCTACAAAGAAAGGTCCAAGTAGAACACAGAGTAGAACAGATGTAATACATTTATAATAAACCAGGATCTTTTCAGGTGCCTATCCAGTTCTGGCAGCACGGTGTGGCTGATATCCGGCTGCACACTGAGGTGAAGGCGAGCTCGGTGCTGGACTACGCCTGTGATGAGCCCACGCTGCCCCCCTACATCACACTCACCGTGAAGGGAGCAGGATCCTCCGAGGTCACCGCCGACATGAACTTCTTCAGAGAGTACAACAAACTCTACTACGAAAACTTCATCTACATCGCAGCCACACACACGTTCTCAGTGTAAGGACGCATGGCTTCCTATAAACAACACTGTTATGAATATCTGTCCTGGTTAAAGTCGTAAAAGCTAACGGTATCATTCGGTGTTTGCAGGAATGTGGAGAGGAGACCCGGAGGGAAGAAGCTGCTGAGCTGTGCTGAACTGGTTCTTGACGTGGACACCAAGACTCTCAGAGTCATCCTGAAGAAAAAGGTACTGTTTTCATGGTTAAAATGCAAAAAGAAAAATAATCTAAGGATGGTTTAGGTGACAAAAGTTGGAGAAACCTTAACTGTTTGTTTTTGTTTGTACGTAGCACGTAGTATTTTATATGCTAGAAGATAGGAAGTTATTTTTATCCGCCCGAGCCGAGATCTGATCTGAAATAAACTAAATGTCCTCCCCTAGACATTCATCAAGGAGGAGGAAACTTATCTCTTCTTTCAAACTCAGCGTGTTGTTGTCGTTTGGCTGATTGTAAAACTGAATATCTAACTTCCTGATGTTTTTTTGCTATGCAGGAGCCAGGGAAGCGCTCTCAGCTGTGGAGGATGACCGGGACTGGCATGCTTTGTCACGAAGGCTCCTCTCCGCCACAGAGCAAGCCCACCCAGCCTCGCCCGCTGGACTCGTCTCTGGTCTTGGACATCGCGGGGCTTGCGGCCGTTAGTGACAACAGGTTTGTACTGTGCAGCACAACAGATGTATCATGAAATGCTGTGAGTAGCTATATGTGTGGAATACAAATCTCCAAAGGGTTTGTCTAACATCAGGCTGAGTTCATATATACAGTAAGTGATGCACAGATCATCTCTAACATCAGCCTAATCCACATGCATCCATCCGGGTAAAATATTCCAGCCCACCTGTAATGCAAAGTGTAGCTTCTCCGTCCAAATGCAGACGAGTCCAATGTCTGGACCCGATCTCCTGGACTTGGCTCATACATGAACACGTCTACAGAAGACTTGATTGTAAGAGGTGTTTTTAACTTTCTGTCTTCCAGTTTTGAACCGCTGATGCTGAGGAGGCCGGACTCTCGCCGCCACACCACCCAGACATGGCACTTCAGCTCAGGCATGCTGACCTGCGGACTTCCTCGGCTGGTAGTACAGGTAGGTTCACCAAGCCGCACGGAAATGTCTCATAGACATAGAATTTGAAAATGAATTCATAATTTAGAGTCACAGGAACTGCTTCCCTCTGTCCACTTATGTTGTAATGTGGTTTTCTGTGATCTTCTTCAATTTCTATGTATGACTTGTTCCCTTCAGGTAAAGGGTGGGGTGACAGGCCTCTACGATGGAGCGGAGGTGGTGCTGGGCCCAGATTCAGGGCTGCAGGAGCCTGGACCTGAGCAGCAGTTCATTAACCAGAAGATGAGACCTGGCTCCGGGGTGCTGTCAGTCCAGGTCCTGCCAGACGGGCCAACACGTGTCCTGCAGGTGAGAATAATAGTAAAGAACGACTTCTAACACTTAAAGCAGATCTGGGATGATACTTTTGATGAATCAAAACCAAACAAGGACCCTGAAAACACAGACTATACAGTGGGTTCTATAAAAGTCTATTTAATTAACCAGATGAACCAGATGGGGACAGCTGTTTGAACTGTGAGCATTTCCTTCTCTGGAAAAAAAGTTCCAAGTATTAAATGTTGATTGGTATTCTGAATGTAACAGTTACTCATTGATCTAAACTGATAAAAGACATCTTTAGTCCTATTCACACGGAAATAATTTTACCTGAGGACCTCTAGTAATTTGTAAAAATTGTAGAGATTGTCTGTGATCATAAACCCGTGTGAATCGGCCATCTACATGATTGCGGATTTGATTGACCGTTCGAGTTGCCGTTGTTTCCAGGTCAGCGACTTCAATCAGAGGAGAACGATCCGGACGTCCCCCAGCAGCGAACAGGACAAGAGCAAAGAGGACGTGAAGAAGAAGGACCCAGAGCAGGAGCTGGAGGTACCGGTTACTCTCAAATTCATCCAGCATCTTGAAGGCACCACTCTTGGTCTGACAATAAACTCCAAATTACCACATGATTCATACTCTCTCCGCTGTCTTATTTGTCCAGGTGTTGGTGAACTTAGAGGAGGGGCTGGGTGTGTCTCTGGTCAACAAGGTTCCTGAGGAGCTGGTTTTCACCACTCTGTCTGGTATAGATGTTCACTTCACCCGCACAGCTGCCAATGAAGTGTTGGAGCTTAGCATTCAGAACATCCAGGTAAACCCTACCACAGCTGCAAGAACATTCAACAAGGATCAGATTTCATTTGTTTAATGCTGTTTCATGCAAAGGCACTTCAGTGGTCTCTATGAGATGTTTACTGGGAAACTTTTCATTTCCAAGTAAAGCAGTACATCCTGGAAAGTTTAATGAAGATAGCTGTTTAACTACTGCATCTTTCATGCACCTTATCAGGTGGACAACCAGCTGCTGGGAACCACCCAACCCGTGATGCTGTGTGTAACTCCGAGCTCATTTGACAGCGGCGTCAACGAAGGCGGTCCAGCCCTGCAGATCAACTCGGTCAAGGTCCCCAGCAGCCTCATGCTCACTGATCTCTTCAAGGTGAGTCTCAAAGCGTTTCTTTGTAGATGCACCGTATTTCCTCAAATACAAACCTGGGTCTCTGATTAGGGGTCAGTATCGGGGGGGATCCAGGCACTTTTAAAAGGATCAGATCAGAAAAATAGCTTCCAATGATAGGTCTTTGCTTTAAACCAAAACCACGTCCCTGTAGCGTCAAAACATCTACTTCCTCTTCTGTTTTAATGGCGTCAAAGCTGTCAAAGAGGAATCAAAATAACACAATTAAACCTGTCTGCTATGTGAAAGTACTTTATTCTGGAACATTAAGTCAGACAGACAGTAATTTAGAAATTGTACAACGTGGATGTTTGACTTACGGCATTAACCGTTGTGTGTTCGCAGCACCTCATGGTCACGGCCCAGCGCTTCACCGTCATCATCGAGGAGAAGCTCTTGCTCAAGCTGCTCAGCTTTTTTGGATATGGACAGTCAGAAGCTGGTGCGTCTTGATGTTGAACTTCATCATTTATATGTGTGTGAAGCTGTGTTTGCTTAAAAGTGAAACAAAATAATAAATAAATCATAATTGTACTAAATGCAGAGTTGGAGAAGTTGGATGAAAACGTCCACGAGAAGCCCAGCGAGGACACGGGACCTCCCAAACGTTACTATTTTGAGAACTTGAAGATCAGCCTCCCTCAGGTCAAACTGAGCGTCTTCACCTCTAACAAGCTCCCTCCGGATCTCAAGGTAACTTAACATGTCTGCTTAATTTGATGCAAAGTGGTGGCACCGCCTTTGATAGAGTGTAACTATGCTAACTGACCAAAGCTTAAGACAGCTGCAGAAATATGCCATCAGAAACCTCTTCATTCTTCACCAACTGCTTTGTCCTTACGTGTCTCACATGGATGTTTGTCACTGCAGGCTCTGAAAGGCACTCTGGGCTTTCCTCTGATTCGCTTTGAAGACGCCATCATCAACATGTACCCGTTCACCAGAGTGCACCCTTACGAGACCCAGGAGATCATTATCAATGATATCCTCAAGCACTTCAGAGAGGTAGGAGGGACACATAGGTCTATTGGATGCTTTGAACGTATTTGTTTTAGAGGTCGTCTCAAAACATCTATGTTTCCTGTCTGTAGGAGCTCATCAGCCAGGCAGCTCAGATCCTGGGCTCTGTGGACTTCCTGGGGAATCCCATGGGCCTCGTTAACGATGTCACCGAGGGTGTTTCTGAACTCATCAAGTATGGCAACGTGGGCGGCCTCATACGCAACGTGACCCATGGTGTGTCCAACTCTGCCGCCAAGGTACGTGCAACACACCTGTCTCTTGTTGTGATTCTTACAGCGCCACAAATTTATTTCCAACTTTTTATTATAGTGCACACGTGTTAATGTGTCTTCCTTTTGTGTGTCAGTTTGCAGGCACTTTATCGGACGGCCTGGGGAAGACCATGGACAACCGGCACCAGAGTGAGCGGGAGTACATCAGATACCATGGAGCTACAAGTGGAGAGCACCTTGTGGCAGGGATTCACGGACTAGCTCATGGTACATTTGTCTGGTCAATGCTAAGACTTTGAATTTATGTATATGCAGGCTTATATACTGAAATGTGAGGGAGAAAATGTTGGTTTACTGCTACAGATACAAACAGATACTGCAACAAACGAGACAGTATGTAACTATAATATATTTGTAGGAATGTGTAAAGAACATTATGTGCCTGAACTCAGATCAGTCTGTTGGGCAGAATAAGGATCAGCTGCAGCTACACTCTGTTTTTTGTTTTTTTGAAAGGACACAAAGCCTGTCTGGTACAACAATTAGAAGTGTGTGTGTGGGTGTGTTCTTGTTTTTATCAGCTTATGGGGAGGCCAAGCCCTTGCAGAATACTTGAATACATTGTGGGGCCATGTTGTTCTTTTGGGGACATAAAACCTGCTAAAAAAGGCTACAGTTACGTTATGGTTGGGGTTAAGGTTAAGGGGTAGGCACTTAGTTGAGGCGGTTAGGTCCTCACGAAGATGGAAACATGTGTATGTTTGTGTATCTGTGTCTTCTTGTGCAGCTATCTTTCTGAGGACCTTAAGTTTTTCACCACGAAGTGAGGACATTTGTGCAAAGTGAAGACATTTTGACCTGTCCTCACTTCTTTACAAGGTTTTTTAACAGTTGAACTTGTTTTTAGGGTAAAGGTCACAATAAGGTTATGGTTGGGATTGGGCTAATGGTTAAGGTTAGGCACTTTGTTGAGATCGTTAGGGTCTAGGGAAACCATTATGTCAGTGAATGCCCTCATATTGACAGCCATACAAACGTGTGTGTCTTCATCCTTGGGACTCTGCAGTTGTCAGTACTGCTCACTGAATGTGCTTGCTTGTCTTCCAACAGGTATCATTGGAGGCATGACCAGCATCATCACTTCCACGGTGGAGGGTGTAAAGACAGAAGGTGGAGTCAGCGGCTTCTTCTCTGGCCTCGGTAAAGGTCTCGTCGGCACTGTGACCAAACCGGTGGCTGGAGCCCTGGACTTTGCCTCAGAGACAGCCCAGACAGTCCGGGACATGGCTAGTCTCAGTAACCACAGGTGGGTTGAGTGTATTACCTGGATTAAAGATGTCAAAGATGCAATGTCTTCATTTCTGTCTGAAGACTGCGACTAAATCAAGAATGGCTGTCAAAATGAACTCTGTTTTGCTGCTGTGTTCTTAGGCTCAGTGTGCAGCATGTTAGGAAGCCTCGCTGCTGTAAGGGACCTCAGGGTCTCCTGCCTCGATACTCGGCCACGCAGGCGGACGGTCAGGAGCAGCTCTTCCACCTCACTGACAACATCAACTTTGAGTTGTGAGTCTAACTCGGTTCATTGTCATTAGTACCTTAATATCTGCGGTTCAATCAGACTCATAGTTTTGTTTCCATTCCCCACACCAGCTTCATCGCCGTGGAGCCCATCGACAGTTACTGCGTCCTCATCTCCTCCAAAGCCGTGTACTTCCTGAAGCCGGGGGACTACGTGGACCGTGAGGCCATTTTCCTGGAGGTCAAGTACGACGACCTTTACCACTGCCTGGTCTCTAAGGATCATGGGAAGGTGTATGTGCAGCTCACCAAGAAGGCTGAGAACTCCAGCAGTGGTGTAGCCATTCCTGGCCCCTCCCACCAGAAACCCATGGTGAGTTTTCATTGACAACTCTGAACTGAACGACATCCAGATCACCTGCTGTCACATTTCTCACCAAGCATTGATTGAATTTGCTTTTGATTGGGCCAATGCACTTAACTACACAATTCACAAAATAAGACGGTACTTAAATGTCGACATCAGGGTGAGGGTTTGACTCTGACCCTCTAGCTACATTAGCTTTGACAGCCCACAAATGATCAAAGAGTGTACAAGGAAGATAAGAAAAGCCTTTATGAATCTCCAAGGTAGAAAGCTTTACTTTAATTTAAGATCGTATTGGATCTCGGATTGGCCGATTCTGAATATTAAAAGATCGTTATTGGATCGTAGGGCAAACCCGCTAACCCTCAGGTTTCTGGGCAACCCACTCTACCTGCTGAGCCACAGGTAGAGTGAGTGGGATGGGACTTGCATTAGCTAGAGTGTAACAAACCATCTATCATATCAGATGGTTTCTTCGTCTCCATGTGATGATCCCAACATCTCTCTCTTTTCCACAGGTCCATGTGAAGAGTGAGAGCCTCGCCGTCAAGATCTCTCAAGAGATCAACTACGCCAAGAGTCTGTACTACGAGCAGCAGCTCATGCTGCCCTCCGGTGAGGACGAGGACTGTTTACTGCTGGAATCCTGATGACGGCTTTTTAAAGCGTTGTCTGTAGGACTTTTCTTAAAGCTTGAGAAGACAATGGTTTTCACTCATTTCTTAGGCCACTGGTTTTTATTGCATTTGACAAACTGCCGCGGAGGAATAGCGAGGCGTCTGTGCACTTGGTTTAGACACGTAACAAAACACACATTTACTAATTTAAAACACTTCTGCAGTGCAGCGTTAGTTTGACTGCATCAGTGTGGAAGAAGCTGCTAACACACTGGTTCTCTGTGGCTATGTGACCATGTGCTCATGGCACATCCCACAGGTGTTCTATATATTCTTGTGAATAGACAGAAATGTAAATAGAGCTACATACCAAGATGATAAAAACAGTGTAAATACTGTATTAATTATGAAGTATGGAGGGAAAAACACCAAGAGCTAATGTTGTGAACTGTGACACACTGAATATACAACTCCCATTTTGTGTATAGGAGACGATTAGATAGAATGGGGGTGAATGAATTGCACTGACGGGGGAGGGGGGGATGGACATGCATCCCCCCTGCCTCACTCACAAATTGAAGCTGCCGGTCTATGTCTACTCTGCCTTTTACAATCACAGACTTCCAGACTTGATGTGTCTTTTATTTAACAGCCCTTTGTAATCAGCTCACCTCTCTTTCTAGTGTTGTCTAACAAAGTTTCACTCTGAACACAACGCAACATGCTGAAGAGTTGCCTATCGATTATCCGAGCTCTGGTTTTGTTTGTGGTGAGTTTGAGTTGTGTGTTAGAGAAGAGAAGGCCAGTGGTGTTAACACGTCGGAGAGAGGTGGTGGACTCGCTCTACGATTCAGATAACATTGACATGGACGCTGCTTCAAATAAAGCACCAGACTGCAGCACTGACTGTGTGGGATGTTTATTAACAGACTTTGTGTTTAATGAGTTCATCAAAGACGTAACTTTAATGATATTTATATGGAGGCGGTTGAAGTATGGTGGTGAAAGAACGTGTGAGGACATGCACTCACTTTAAATACTTTTGTGTGTGTGTTTAAAGGGGAACTACTGTTTCTTACAGCCTGGGCCTTATTTTTGGCGTAAAATACCGTCGTTTACTCACCCATATAACTTTTGTGTCATTTGCACTCGTTCAGGAGATAATTAGATCAGTGTATATCCATATGACAGGTCACCAAGCCACAGCCTCTGTCTTCTGACCTTCTGACATCATCCAGGTCTGTAGGTCAATCTACAGACCCGGATGATAACAGGTAAGTCCAGACTTAAAAGGGAATAGCACTAGTGTATCATAACAAAATATTGTTGAAATGAACGAGTTTCGCAGCAGATAATGTGATAATTATTTAGAGGCTGCATCTCGGTGCCCTGTCACTCCCACTATATGGATATACGCTGATCTAAGTATCTCCTGAACGAGTGCAAATGACACAAAAGTTATATGGGTGAGTAAACGACTGTATTTTATGCGACCGTATTTTATAACTCAAGTTATATGGGTGAGTAAACCACCGTATTTTACACTAGAAACAAGGTACATGTTGTAAAAACAATAGTTCCCCTTTAAGTTGTGTCCACAGAGCCACTCATGTCCCCAATGGGCTGTCCCCAAAATCATTCAGTCCATTTTCATAGATAGTTAAGCTGGGAATTGAGCCATCATGGGTGATGGGAAGGGTTTATCGTTTACTTGTAGAAGCGACGTGTTAAAATTGCCTTCCAAAGCCTTAACATGTGTTATAACTAGCTTAGCAGTAAAGTTATGATTCACAGGTAACAATTACACCACTGCCCATGTTTTATGGCTCAGATTCTCAAGTCGAGGAAGAAATAACTATAACTCTCTTACATAAAAATCTTCTAGCGACCTAGTCATATTACTGTACAGTTACAACAAACTTATAATTCATTCCAAGGTGCATCCTCCCCAGCCTCATCTATCCTTAACACAGGATGTATAATGTAATATATAATATACAGTGGGCATGTAGGGATCTATATACATGATGCTGGAATGAACAAACCTTAATCTAAATCATGTTAAACGTCCAACCAGTACCAAATAAGGTACTGCTCGGAGACTTTGGGTCCCGGGATTCAGATTCAGATGTATTTGCCAGGTGCAGGATTAACGCAGGGTTGACAGTGTAATGAAATGTTGTGCACAAGAGAAACTGGTTAGCTCATATAGCTCATAAGCATGAAAATTACACAATTTACAGCATATTTACGAAAGATGACGAGCGGAAGTACCGGGTATATTGAACATTGTGGTGTACCGGCAACATAACAGACACTTCCACTTGTTCTAGAAACTCTAGATTTTGACGGGAGTTTGAGTACAGTTCTCCATGGAAAAAGAGCAGAGATGAGCACCAAACAAAACTTAACCCCTCTGGATGTCTTATGCAAGGAAGAAAATAAATGCCACTTAATGCTGTTGTCCAAATGAGTTGATTTCTAAGAACTTAAATAACTTTAAAACTCCTGCACCAGTGCCCATACTGCCCTGACCCATACCTGAGCTGCTGTTACGTGTTATGGTATGAAGTAACTTCCACACGGTTCTGTCTGCCCTCCAGAAATGTATGGTATCCATGTTTGTTGGGCAATTGTAGGGAAATGGTCTGATGTTAGCATGAGAGCAAGTTGCTGATTGGCCAGCCTGTAGACAATCAGGGTTACCCTTCTCCCATATCGTTACACCCTACCAATTCTTGAACCCTGTAAATATTTTAAGATTCCCATGATTTCAGTCATTATGGTGCAGTTACTAGCAAATTTATAATCCATCTGAGAAGAGAAACCCATTAGCAGAGTTGCCCACACAAGTGACAACATGCGCACAGCACCATGGTCTTTGTTCTTGTGCATGATGCTATATCAAGGATCTGTCCCGCAGTTGAAGTCCTCCTGCACCTTTTGAAGGTTCCTTTGAAGGTTCCAGCAGTGCTGAGTGAAGGTTAGGCTACTACCAGGGTGCAGGTGCCTCAGGTACATGTAGGTGGCGGTCTGTTCAGGAGCAGCGGAGCTTCGGGTCACGTCAACTCGCAGGTGAGTCGCAACAGCAGCAGCAGGTAGAGTAACGTCAGGGAGCGTTGGCTAGATGCTTCGTCGATGGCTGCACACAAACAAGACAGTACACAGAGGTTACAACTTCATGTAATAGTTTACAATCAATCAATTTAGCCCTGGGGTCGCCAACTTTTAGCTTCCAGTTGTTGGATGTGCGTCCATGGCTCAGTAGGTACATCTGTAGCCGTCTTAACTGAATAGTACACTGAACTGTACCTGTGTACTGTTTTCCTTTTTTCTGTCTTGGGTTTTCTGGAAAAAACAAAAACAAGGAATGATCAGAACAAATCAAACAGATGCTAGAGAAAGGAAATGGGAATTGTAGAGTTTCTTGAAGACGTTTCATCGGAGTCGCTTCTTCAATTCTAAAAGACTGCTGGGGAGTTGAGGTTTAAATCGGAACATCTGGGTGTTACCCATCAGAAACGCAAATGACTAGTGGCTAGATACTTACCTGTCTTTCTTTAAGTCCACCTCCCCTATTCAGAGAACCCAAACCCCCCACAAGAACTTCAGAACTGAAGCTACTTGGATGAAACGTCTTCAACAAACTTCAGTCAAGTTGCCTTTCTTTATCGCTTGTTTGGATAACACCTTGACCTACGTGACTGACAACCTTTGTGCAACAAACTGAACAAACAGATTCACCGAACACGATGAGGCGGGTGTGGGTGTCCGTGGATCCCAGTGGATTCTGGGCCGTGCATCGGAACATGGAGCCGTTGAGCTCGGCGGGGACTCTCTCCAGGACAAGCTCCCTGCCGTCGTGCTCTTCTCTGCCGTCCAGGAGATGGCCACCGACCCTGGTCCAGGTGAACATGGGCTCAGGGAAGACGTCGCTCTGTAGACACACAAATGTGCGGGATAAGAGTGGAAGGGTCGTCTTTGTATCGCAGTGGGATGTAAATGGACAAATCTTCACGACTCTGCAATGAAACTTAAACAATATGAATAAATCCTGGTGACTGAATGCTTAATGCTTGGTTAGACCGTGTTTGTATCTTTCACTGATGCTGAAGCCACTGGTTTCACATTGCTCCTGCTTCTAAGATGAACAAAGAGGACGTGAAGCAAACTGCTGCCCAGACTGGCAACTCACCGCAGAAGGTCCTAGCTGGAAGCCCTGTACGGTGATCTTCACGGTGTCCCCCACTGTGGCCCTACTGGGACTGACGGACAGCTTAGGTCCCCTGGGAGCAGCTGAGAACAAGACAACATTTACTCATTCAATCTGTATGCATGATCCTGGATAAACCACAGGACGCTCACCTGGAAAACATTCAGCACGTGCACAACCTTCTTTTCGTGGAACTGTGGGATGAACCTGCTGTACCAACCGACTATGCTGAGGGCTTAGGATGACCCACTTACTGTTCATTGTTCTCAGTTTGAATTAATGAATTCACTGGCTTATCCTCCAAAAAAATTAATCTGTGTTGAAGTTTGAATCTCAACGGCTGTTATACATCACACCAGCTGTATCAGGAATAATGGCAATATGTCTGACTTCACTAGTTGCAAATATTTTGTATATACAGTCTATTTAGCTTCATGTGGACTCCAATGGTTTTTCAGATTTCTCACTGTTATCAATCACGCCTCTTTTGGGTCATAAGACTACGAAGTATTGAATGAGTTTGAAGTAATATGGATTTCTTTCTTTGTTTCCCTCACCCTTCTGCAAGCTGCAGCAGACTGAAAGTAGACAAGTCTCTGATGACGTCACTAATAAAAACACATACTGTGTATTGCAGATATGTATAGCCTGTATAAAAACAGGCAGCACCTCAGCACCAATAGCATTTAAAAGTTCTCCACAGAGTGTTGGAAGACAGGATGGTGTAGCCACGCTCAAGAAAGACGGTATTTGCGGATGCCTTTTCAGATGAGCGCTCACTGCAGTAGTACTTTAGTTGTATTTCAGGACTGACATGTCACGGTAGTATGGGCTTCATCTTTAGTGAAGTATTTCCACACACATGATGCTTAAATCATCTCATGACACAGCAGTAAAGTTGACAAACTGACTAGTTGACTAGTTTGTACAACTCCCTACTCCTGGACTAACCAACCACTTTGGGTCCTATGGGTTGAGGGGAGGGGCCTCTGTGGATCATCCCTCAGATACTTGATCAGTTTGGGATCTAGTGAATTTGGAGGCCAGGTCAACACCTTGTGCTGTTCTTCATGTTTTTTTTTAGTTGTTCCTAAAGTGTTTTTGTGTGTGTGTGTCTGTGTCAGGCTACATCCTGCTGGGGATGGCTGCTACCATCAAGGAGTGTCATTGCTATGGGGTGGGTGGGTGCCTGGTCTGGTCTAGGTGGGTGCTACATGTCTAAGTAACATCCACACCAATGAATGCCAGGTCTAAAAGTTTCCCAGGAGAGCATTGAATTGTCACAAGATGGTTTATGTTATGTTTATGGTTTTAATGTTGTGGCTGATTTGTGTATACCAGATCATCTGAGTAAATGGATTCAAATAGAGTTCTGTCTACATGTCACTCACCCAGTGTTACTTCAGCCTGCATGGGCATGGACAGAGCTGGGTGGTTAACCTCACAGCTGAACAGGGCTTCATTGTCCAGTTGGGGGTTGAGACTCCAGGTCAACAAGGCTCTCACCTCCATGGTGCCGTCCCCTATTGCCTGCTGCCTGTGCTGGAAGTAGTACAGCGGGTCGCTGCTCTGGACCCAACGAGGGAACTCCCGGCTCACCACCGTCTCTGGGATCACCTCGCTGGTCGGCTCAGTGTTCAGCTCCGACCCTTCCTCTTGCCCCTGCTCGGTGCCGAGGGGGCCGTCTTGGTCAAGCCGTGCTGGCTTCCCCTCTTGTTCTACCAGGGACAGGGACTTCTGGACTTTGGTGTCATCGAGGTCTCGACCGGGCACAACCTTGGAACTCCGGAGCCCCGCTTGGCTCACGGTCCGGCTTTTATCTTGACCTGAGCCCTTGCTTTGGTCTCCCGCCGGGGAGGAAGAGTGAACTGTTGGCACCACATCAATGAGCTCACCATCGCGCTTGAAGTACACCTGAAAAGCAGGGACAAAAAACCATAAGGAACATAAATTGGACTCCTCCACAAGAGGTATTGACGCTACAGTTAGTGGTTGGCATGGGGCGAAAACTCAAGGTATTCTATACAATATGCAAGCTATTCAAACAATAATAACCAGTTGTATGCAAGCATAATATAAAATGACAAGCAGTTCATGAATGCTGACTGTTTCTTTTTTTTATAAGAGCTTATCCTTTATAAATCCTGCATATATCAAGCATCCTAGTATCATGTAATTTTGTAATGTTTTATATGATGCATGAATGTTTAATCTAGATTAATGTATGAATTTATCTGCTTATTGCTTCTGCTTTCCTCTCCTCCTCCTCCTCCTCTCATCTCCTCTCCTTCTTTTTTCTATCTCTCTATCTGGGCCGGCCTCAAGCAGAAGTCGGCCCTGCACGAGCTTGGTTCTGCAAACGGTTTCCTCCTCCCAGAGCTTCTATTTATAACTTATATTTTTAATATATCAGCTTGAGTGCATACTGCATGTTTTGGGCTCTTGCATAATCTCTATCTCTAGATCTAACCCATATTCCAAACTAATGCAGCTGCAGTCGTGGATATGTCCGAGGGCACCTTGCAGCTGGATGCCGCTATGTTTATTCCGTTTGTGGCTCAGAACATAGGGTGAAGTAATGAAAATACAACAGTAAATTAAATGTTATTCATTCATTCATCTTCTGTAGCCGCTTGTCCTGTGTAGGGTTGCGGGGGTGCTGGAGCGTATCCCAGCTATCATCGGGCAAGAGGCAAGGTACACCCTGGACAGGTCTCCAGTCTATCTACCATTCACATTCACACCTACAGCCAATTTAGAATCACCAATGAACCTAACCAGCATGTCTTTGGATGGTGGCAGGAAGCTGGAGAACCTGGAGAGAACCCACGCAGACACAGGGAGAACATGCAAACTCCACACAGAAAAGCCCCATGGATTAGAACCCAAAACCTTCTTGCTGTGAGGCATCAGCGCTAACCACCAAGCCACTGTGCCGACATTGAATTAAGCGTTATTCTATTGAAATCACGATTACATGGAATATTGCTCTTCATCTCGCTGAATATGCAGCTGTTCTCTAATCCTCTGACATGAATCCTCGATACATTTACTAAAGAGGTTGTAGACTAAAGCTGTAAATAACTTCGCCTTTTTTTAATTATTATTTCAGACTTCAAGCTGCTGCAGGCTGCACCACACGAGGATCCCGTGAGCGCTAACATTTCATAACCAGCAGTGCTCCTCCCAACGTCGTACTGAAATGAAAGTTCAAGCGCCCGCTTAAACTCTCAGGATTTCTGTGATCACAAACAGACAAATGGAGGGCCGTGACCCTATCTTTAATACCATATGCTGTGATAAAACGATGCAAATTTGATCGTGGAGACTGAGACCTTTGAGACTGATTAACAGTGAGAACACTCCAACTCACCACAGGAGCTGGCTTTGCTCCGGTAACGATGCAAACCAGAGTGAAGTTCTGGGCCTTGTAGCGGCTGAATGGTGCCGGGCTATTGGCTGCCACCACAGAGATAGATTTAGGAGGTACTGAAGAGAAATACAAAGAAGATTAGAGACTCATGGATATACACCTCAGAAGTTCCCATGTCCATTCTCTGTTGAGTCACAGCTGTTTTGGAGGCAACAAGGGAGATCTACACATTATTAGGAATGTGGTCATAATGTTATGCTTGATCTGCGTATATGGTCTTAAAATTCTTGAGATAACATCAAAGTGAGCACATACCTATCACAGTAAGGTCAATGCTACCGGAGGCTAGTATCACTTTGTCTCTGGAGCCTTTATCGTAGACCCCAACATGACACTCATACAGGCCGTCGTTCTCCATCTGGACCTCAGGAAGCCTTTTTGTACACAAAGTAAAATGAAGTTAAAATTTTTCTTAATTTCTCAGATTCTTGGAGAAACTCCCCTAGGTTCTAAATCTGTGGCCATATCTGAAAGGATATAGTTAATAAACTTGTACAGTAATACCGCACTGTTGACTGGTAGACAAGGTCCTCTCGTCTGCGGTTGGCCTCCATGTGGGAGTAGCTAACGTTGTACATGGCATCATAGGTGAAAATCTTTTGCTTGGCACTGCCTCCTTCAATTACCTGCAAAAAAAACACAAGCACATTGAGATTGCTAAGTAGGACAAGTGCATGTGGAGCACGTAAGACAGGATTTAGATATCCATTAGTGTCCTCTACCATACCAAAAAAAAAATACTAATTGATCGTTTGTGCAGACATCTCCTTTTATAAAGAAGGTCTATGAAGATTTTCATCCAACAAATGGTATAGAAAGTTCATACTTATTCCCTTGGACAACAGTGCTGTAGAAGAGGTCATGAACAAAGGTTGATCTCGTTCTCCGGCAATTACGCGATTCATTTGCAGCAGACTCACCCAAAACCAGTTCATGTCCCGAGGCAGCGCAACTACATAGCTGACTCACTGTCTCACTGCTCTCTTTAGAGCTCAGACTCTTGGATTCAGATTTGAACATTCATTCCCCACTGATTTCTGTCTCAAGTCCAAGGCTGGCAAACCTCTCAAATGATTAGCTATAAGTCGTGGTCGTTAACATCCTTGTTCCTGGCACGTTGCCCTTCCAACCTAACTAACTAAGCCAGTTTTAAGGTGAATTTTGCCAACTACCAACTTAAAGGGGAACTACTGTTTTTTACAACCTGGACCTTATTTCTGGCATAAAATATGATCGTTTACTCACCCATATAACTTTTGTGTAATTTGTAGTCAGTCAGGAGATATTTAGATCTGTGTATATCCACATAGTGGGAGTGACTGGGGCACCGAAACACAACCTCTAAATTATGCATTATATGCTACTGCTATGGTTCGTCCACAACCTCAGAATCGGAAAAATATTCAGCCATGTTGCAAAAAACTAGCAGTAGCAAATTACAGGTAAACAAGCTGACCGTCGCAGTTGCGAGTGGCACTCAATGATGACATCATCCAGGTCAGAAGACATCATCCAAGGTCTGTAGGTCAATCTACAGACCCCGAATGATGTTAATAGGTAACTGCAGACTCAACGGGGAATAGCACTAGCGTACCATAACAAAATATTGGTGAAATGAACAAGTTTCATGGCAGATAATGCGTTATTTAGAGGCTGCGTCTTGGTGCCCCAATCACTCCCACTATGTGGATAAACGCAGATCTAATATCTCCAGAGGGACTGCAAATTAGTAAACGAGTAAACAATCATATTTTATGCCAGAAATAAGGTCCAGGTTGTAAAAAAAAAAAGTAGATCCCTTTAATTTGCACTTAGCAGAAATCTTGACCATCTGAAACCTCATCACGCCGGCTCATTCAAGTCCAAAAATCGCCTCCACCATCCAGAGGTACTCATCAAGAATTAACTTCTTCAAGCTAGCCACCAGCTATCATTCCCACCTGCTAATGCTCGTCAAAGGCTTATGAAAACAAGAACCTGCTCTTTCTTCTAAAAGTCTGCCACTTACGTTCAGGATACTCTTCGCCCTCATTTGAACTAACCCTAGAATCTATGCTCCTGTGTTGGCCTTTTTCAGCTTCTTGAGGTGCTCCAACCTCATCGTCATTTAATGCGTCCGTCTATCCCTGCCTCTGCTGACATTACCATCCACACCCCTGACTTTCTCAAACTTCAGAGAACCAAATCTGACCTAGGAGCTATGAGTGCGTCCATTTCTACATCTATATCATCTGCGTCTTCCATCTAAACTCTTTCTCAAACCATACAAACCCACTTTCTAAATTCATCTTGTGCAGGTATGCTGCCAGCACTGGGAAATTAGCCACTAGATTATGGTTCAGTTAAATTATCTTAAAGAATGTGTCCACTCGGCTATTGAATTGACCATTTTGTGAAGTCTTGTCCAACAGTTGTTTTACAGATTCTTCTACCACTACATGACACCAGTTTAAACTAAAAGTGGCTACAGTCAGTTTTGTGATATGTACAATTAGACGTTGTCTGAAAAGTTGCCACTAGCTTGTGAACGTGCAAACACATATTGCTCACCCGAAACCACACGATCTCTCTGAGGTTGCCATCCGTTTGGAAGTTGCACTTGAGCGTTACCGTGTCTCCAATGATGACAGGAGGAAGAGGCTCAATGGAAATGGTTAGATAACCTGCCGAAGAGACAACAATGAGACATGGCTCGTACAGTAAACTGTGACGTCTGATGTGTCTTCTCGAAGCAAACATCGCTGATCTTGATGTCTCCCATAGGTCCTTCTTAAGAGTTTCTGTTTCTAAATATTTCTTTAAAAAAGCAGCAGGGGACGTTAAAAGTTTGCTCCTGGTGGGTGAGTCATGTATATGATCAGCTCCAGTCCCGTTTCCATTGTGAAGAAAATGTTGCACAAGAGAAATTCGCATGGTGCAGGCACACTTACAGATGTTTCACCTTTGAAATTGAATTAATCTATATTTGCAAAATCCAAACTGGCTTTCTCTTGCATTTTCTTCTACCTCCATGCTACAATCTCTACACTGTGGGTTTTGTGAGACTGGTGTTAGGGTTAGATCTGTCTAACAGCCCCATTTGGATGTGTACCAAAGGGCACCTTGCAGACCAGCAGCGTGGGAGGTCCTCTGATGCCCTCTGATGCCCTCTCTCCCCACAGCCAGCCTCACCTCCACAGCTCTGGCCTGTACTGCATGACGTCAGCCTGGCTACAGATTATTTTTCCCATGTTTTTCCTCTTAATCCTCCCTGCGGCTTTTCATTCAAAAAGCCTGCAATTTGCCAAGATCTGGTCTCTCCCCACACACACACACACACACACACACACACACAAACAATGTGGCAGAGAGATTAACACGTATCAGAATAACACTAAAATGATTTTTTCTTTTAAAAAAACAGCACTTGGACATGATAACTGACTCATAATGTCCTCTGTAAACACGAGAAAGCAATAACTGAGGGGGAGCATATTTTAGAATGAGATTAAGGTTAGTGAAATGAGATACTGACAAGTGATATCACTGTTCCTGCCCAGCTTGGGTTTGGCTGTGGACTACGGCTGTTTTTGGCCTACTTTATTGGGACGGCTACAGAAAAGGACAATTCGGCAGCTTATCCTTTAAAGAAGGTTGCGTGCCGTGAAGTATTTGATATTTTCTGTCTTGTCCTATCTTTGCTGGAAGAGATAAAGCATATCTTGTGATGGCATGGCAGAGTCCTCATTGTACATTCATTCAAGTTTAGAAGGAACAGAGCCTTCCCCGCTGTCAGATAAAAGGCTCCACGCTCAGACACACCAGCAGCCGCCACCTCAGACTATAAAAACGCTCCTAACGGTGCTGCTATGCTGGGCCTTGGGCACCAAACAAAAGCTGCTTTGAAAAGGATATATGGGAGGTTCACCTCATGCTAATATCTGTCTTTGATCACAGCACTCAGTCCGACATCCAGGGCAACTACATCCATATTCTGACTAAGACGCTGACAAACTTCTAAAGGAGGATGACTACTATATTACATTCCTTTCATCTTCCAAAGCTCTTTCCGAGAAAAAATAAATATTCTGCAGTCAATCATGAGCAAACCAACAGTATTCATAATGCATAAGCTGCACAAAACAAGTTAAATGTTGAAGAAGGGACATATTCTGTCTTTCTGTTCAGATAAGTCTTAAAATACATCTACCGCCATCTCTCACTGGTTGCTGTCACACGTTTAATGTAAATACAAACAGAAATGTAAAGAGCCACAGATTTACCTCTAAGCTCATGTACAAACTATGGATTGCACGAAAGATTTTTTTAAAGTCGACTGTTGAGTGGTGAAAGACTAGTCGCTGGTGACGTCACTAATAGAAACACAGTAGAAAGTAATCAAATCTACATTCCTGACCTGAATACATACGCTGAGAACAAACAGACAGTTCATGTGCTACATACTGTGAGTTGCAGATATGTATAGCCTGTATAAAAACAGGCAGCACCTCAACACCATCAATAGCATTTAATAGTACTCCACAGTGTGTTGTTAGCATCTGGGTTAAAAAATGCGGTATTTCTCTGAAGCCTAAAGGTCTAATAACTTTGACAACTTGTTGATGTGCAGCCTCCTTCTCTCTGTAACCGCAAGGCGTTTGGTGAAGTTGTTAATTGCACTGCATGTCACGGTAGCATGGGCTTCATCTTTAGCGAAGCATTTCCACACGCACTTGATGAACCGCTGCTAGTTTGCTGCTGGGCTCCTCAGCTGTCTTCTCTGAGGCGTCCACAGACACTAGTCATGTGATTTTCTGATTTTCTGTCTTCAAGAAACTCTACAAGTCCAGTTGTCTTTCTTTAAAGTTTTTTAGATATGCCACGACCTGGATGACTGAGAACCTTCACAGAACAACTGGAACAAATGATGTGGTTGTGGATCAACTAGTGTAATGAACAGCAGTGGGACATGAGGGTTGACCTCAATAGGCAGCTCCATTTTCCCCGCCGAGATTACTACCACATGTCTTCGCCCTGACATTGTTGTGTGGTCCACGGGAGCAAGAGTAGCACACCTCGTGGAGCTTACGGTTCCATTGGAGGAGGAGATGGAGGAGATGGAGGCTGCCTTCGAGAAGGCCAGAAGAAGGCCATGTATTTAGAGCCAGCGTCAGAGTGCCGGGAGGCCGGCTGGAAGACCACCATCTAACCCTGTGGAGGTTGGCTGCCAAGGCTTTGTGGGACTTCTCTCTGACGGGAGAGAAGGCTGAGGACGGCTACGAAGGAACTTTCAGAGGAGGCTGAATAAGGGCAGCTTCTGGCTCTGGCTGAGGAGGAAGGACAGGAGCTGTTAACCCCAACAACAGCTGCAAGGGGTAACAGATACCAGCTGCAGGAGCTGCCCCGCCACCAGGAGATGTTCCAGGACTAAAGGGGTGAAACATTGGTGAATGGTGGTTCCTGGCTGATGACCCTTGGGCACTGGAGGAGGTGCCATGTTGGATTAATGTCAGCGTTGATGCAGATGGAGCGGTGGCTGCATTTACAGTATTTTCTTTTCAAAGGGAACGGTTCTGTCCACTCACTAGCAATATATATATATATATATATTTTATGTGTTCTGCTTGTTTCACTAGTAAATATTTGGGGTGGGAAATATATGAGCGGATCACCCAGGCTGGAGAGGCTCCAGGCAGATTCGGTTCTGTAGTTTCTAGCAGTAGGAGAAGAGATGATTCAAACCCAGGCGCTGACACTCTAAAGATCTCGGATAATAAAAAAACAAAACTGTGAATTTTGTTTTACAATTAACATCTACGTGCTTTCGTGGTTCGTACTGGGCGTACCGGCAGGCATCCACGTTTAATTATTAAAGTACAGATTACCTTGAGCAATATGGGTCAGGGTTAGATAAAGGGATTTTTTTTTCCACCAAGGGCCAGGGGTAAATCTCCAAACAGCGGCGTGTATAACCCACAAGATGAGAGCCGCATCACCTGATGGGATGAACGTCTGGATCAGATGTGACAATAAAGAGCAGCTGCTGGATTTCTAATGATGTTAAATTACGTTCACATGTTGTTTAAAATCAGCTTTTACATGCGGCACGTCTAATTCCACTGTGCTGACGTGTAATGACAATGAAGCAATCAAATCAAATCAAATTACTGCAAATCTCCCAGCACAGACATAACCTGTTTGCAGTTTTTACTTTCTTTGCCGCCACTGGTTTTATTCCACCTCAGACAGATTGACCTGTTAGAGGATTTCAGGCATTTCTGGAAGACCTTGGACTGCGTTATGCAACATCACCTTTTTTAATGCTTACACTAAAAACCCCCGTCCCTCCTACACTATTACAATGTATGGTTATGGTCAGAGAAGGGTCGTGGTTGCTTGGTTAATATCTAAATCCTGCAAAATCATCTAACGTAAGCACATTTTTGAGGAGCTGCTCACTAGTTTCCATCAAGTGCATTGTGCCGACGTTTTAATGCACGTCCAGTCAACTGGTTATAATGTGATTAAGTGCAGATTTATTACTTGGGAATGTGGCCTTTAAAAACTTAAAGTTGAATAAAAATAAAACAGCAAATAGCTCAGGATTGTAATTATTTCCTGCTTCAAGGCAGAGCTACAATCATGCACGGTTAATTAAATTATCAAACTCCACTGCCACACAGTAATCCTGGATCATGCAGCAACGTAAAATACCTGACAATGTGACTGATTGCTACAAGTCATGTGTTTTGTTATGGCACTTTAATTTAATTTAATTTAAACATGCAAGCACACACTCATGCATGCACCAGCACAAGGCACCCTAAAGTTTTTCTCTCCGGCTCATCCTAACTGTGCAGGGATGTTGCAGAGAGCCTCCTCCTCGTTGGGTCGTGTACTCACCAGCCGTTGGACCGAGGGCGTGAGCAGAGAGCAGGAGGAAGCAGAGGGAGAGAGGACCGGTCATCTCTCTCTGTGGACGCCGCTGCTGGTCAGACCGAAGGATGCTGAGTCTGTTATCAGCAGGAAGGAGGCTGGCAGCTCTTCATCTCTCATCCTTCACACTGAGGCTGCCTCGCTGGGGCTCTCGGGTTTATAGTCAGAGGATTACAGCATCTCTCTCTCTCTCTCTCTCTCTCTCTCTTTTTCTCTCACACACACGTTCGCATGGCTATCTTTGTGAGGACATTCATTGACATAATGCATTCCCTGGCCACTTACCCAAACATTTACCCTAAGACCAAGTTGTAACTCTCAAACAGTCTGGGAGAGAAGTGAGGAGCGGATGAAGATTTCCTCACTTTGCACAAATGTCCTCATTCAGATGGTGTAAAACTCAAAAACTCAAAAGTCTTCAGAAAGATAGCTGCACATGAGCAGACACCCGCCCAGACTTCTGGTCTCTCATAGCCCTTTGCAAGCTGCTGCAAAACTCTAGCGAGCTCAGAGGTTAGTTTTCCAGTTTTTATTGGCCAAAGAAGGGATTATAAAAATAAGCATGAGCACTGGACCAAGTCAGCCAGCAAGAAAAAAACAAGCGTAGAAGTTAGCACTGATGGCTCACGACATGAAGGTTCTGAGTTTGAAATCCACAGGCCGACTGAGGCCTGAGGCGTTTGTGCAGAGTTTGCATATTTGGATAATTCAAACTTGACAAGTTCGGCGCTCAAGTACAGACTCTGAAGGAGGAGGGGAGGATACAGTCCACGATGCATCCTTGATAGAACAGCCAGGGTGTAGTTTATTCATTCATTCGTTCATTTTCTGTAACCGCTCGTCTTGTAAAAGGTCGCAGGGGGTCGGAGGGGGGCTGGAGCCTATCCCAGCTGTCATCGGGCGAGAGGTGGGGTAACACCCTGGACAGGTCTCCAGTCTATCTCAGGGCTAACACAGAGAGACAGACAACCATTCACACTCACACCTACAGCCAATTTAGAATCACCAATGAACCTAAC
>JASGAT010379509.1:0-12818 GCA_030220025.1 Chelon auratus
AACCAATCAGAACCATTGTTTTGTAAATAAATTCAACTCCACGGTGCTCAGATGATGCTGATGACTATATCAGTGTCACAAGCCACAAAACAATGTGTGGGAGGGGAAGTTAGTCTGGATTCCTGGCTACCTACCAGCATATACACACAGTGCCACTTAAAACCTCTCAGAAGTTTCAACATTTCTGCATAAAAATGACTCAAAAAATCTGCAGACTTTCACATAAGTCATAAGAGGAGACAAGAACCCAGTCAAGCAAATGAAACAGAAATATTATGCTTTGGTATTTGTTCAAAAGCAAGTGCACCTCTAGAATTACAAATTAATTTCAAGGCAAAACTAGAGTCCGTCTGTTCAGAAGTGTTTCCAGTTAATGAGACTCAGGTGTTGTTCAGTGCCCTTTTTTGCTGCATCTGCGCCAGGACGTCTCGCCACCTCTGATGGACCAATGCATTCTGAATTATACTAGCAAATTCTAAGAGAAAATCTGTCTCTGAGCTGGATCTCAAGAGAAAATGGGTCCTGAAGTAAAGATGACCTGACCTGACCTGAAGCATCATTCTGCAAAAGTTGCTCTAAAAAAGAATTTAAGATTAAAAAACAAAATGAATCTTTTGGAATGACAGAGTCAAACCTCAATTCAATAGAAATGTTGTATAAGGACACAAAGAATACAGTTCACGTGAGGAAACCCACCAACATGTCAGAGCTAAAGCAGCTCTTTCAGGGTGAATGAACTAAAGTTCCTCCACGCTGCTGTAGACGGCTTATCAGAAATTATCAGGCATGTTTAGTAGCCGTTATTGCTGCACAAGAGGGTCACACCAGACTCTGAAAAAAAGGGTTCACTTACTTTTGCACCTCACAGATATGTACAAATGATTAATTTTCTTGAATAAATAAACACAATAGCATAAAATTTCTGCTTCATTAGTTTCTTTCCACTTTTTGAACAACCAAACACAATGGAAGAGCCATGATTAGATAACAGTTATAGGCAACAGGCAACTTACCTCTATAGTTTTTCAGTCAACTTTAATTTGTTCTATTGTTGGCAGAGAACTAGTTGTGTTGTGTTATGTGCAGCCCATTGACTGTGTGGTGCAGCCTCCAGTTAGCTCACCAGTTAGATTACAGTTGCTTTTGACATGATGAGAAAACACGCAGTTATTGAGATAGCATACATCTTTGTTTGGTTTGTTTGGCAACACTTTAAAAAGATACAGTTGCACTGACCAAATATTCTCTCGAGGAGTGTTTGTTTCATCTGGAGCTCTATGTGGTGACCAGTAGTCTTATCTCAAATCTTCAGGAATATAACTTTTAATCTAGAGTTTATACTATATAACAGTGAAACAGCACTAGACAGACCAGCTACTGGTGGTTGTGTAAGCTGCACAAGTTTTCAAAGTGAACCGTATCAAAGCGACAAGTTGAAAGTTCCCCACACAGTTTGCTGCCTTGAAGCCAACTGAGTCACATCAGTTATCACTCCTGCAGTTTGTGAAGACAATCACCCACTCTTCTTCTTTCAAGACCCCCCAGTGCTCTAAGACTTGTCACACAGAAATCCTGCTTACTCCCTCTATAAATATCTAGATCGATATTATTCTTCTCTGCAGGGCAGCTCTAAAGGTGGTTGGATGGAAGAGTGGAGATGCAGGAGGGACTGGATTGGAAGGAGAGAGAACGTGCAAAAAGTTTGAAAGAAAGAACTAAAAAGATAAACTAAAGAGGACACGAAGAACAAAATACCTCTGGCAACTCAAGGAACTCTGGGGAAATTGTGTCACCTCAAAGATTTTGTCTAGAGGGGCTCCTGTCATTTACCCACCTAAAACCATTTTAAATGCTGGCTAAAACCAGACAAACTGAGTTGGAAACAGATGAAAGAAAAAAATCTTCTTAATTAAAATGGACTTCTTTGGAGAAGGTCTGAAATCCTAATGATGAAAGACTGTTGACTTTATTATATCAAGGTCCCTCGGTCACAGGCAAAAGATAACCCTCTCCATGCAGACAACAATGACTCCAGAAAGCCATCTGGTGCTGAACTCCAGATGACAGTCCTCTGGAGAGAAGGACTATCAGAATCAAATAAATCACCAGGATGAGGACAGGAGAAGAGAAGAGAAGAGAAGAGAAGAGAAGAGAAGAGAAGAGAAGAGAAGAGAAGAGACTGAAAGCAAAGCCTTCTTAAGATGTCACTCAGAAGATTATGTGAATCCAGACTTCGTAGCCTTCTGTCTGGTAGCTGCTTAGCAAGTGTTAATGCTATGCTAAATAGAGTTTAAAGGGAGCATGACAGCAAACACTTTGCACCTGATACATCTTTGGCGAAATATAGAAACAATTCCCGTACATATTGTTGACAGCAAAAGTTTTGAACCCACCCAAAGATACAAGAGAACATAATAAAGTAGAACGCAAAATGGTAAGATAACTGTGAAAAAAAAAATAGAGAAGGAAAAATACACGGATTAAAGAGGACTGCCATGGTGCTTCATCTACTTGTTAGAATAATTACAAAGGCAGAGCTGCTCTCTGCTACATTTCCACCGACTAAACCAGCTCTTTGATCAGAACAGGATTCTGCACTCACAACCATGTGTGTGTATACACACATACACACATTTGACATGGTCAGATGCATTTCATGTTGGTAATCATAAAAGAACCAATTATGACAGAAAATGAGGCACAGGTTCCAGCCACTTTCATCTGGATTTATCATATTTATACCCACACTCTCACCCGCTCTCCCTCCTGTTATACCCGCCACGCTTACGAGTTTTCATTGGCTGCTTTCATCATAGTAGGATTAACACGTCACATGGCATGAACAGAGAAAAGTTATTATGTTGACAGGACAATATAAATGTGTGTGTATAGTAATTAGTGTATTAGTGTATGAAAATTTGTAAATAAATAATGTCAGATGTTCACCTTGCTTTAAATGAAAGACCACCTAATTAAACATAACTATTTCTCTACTGCGATTGTTTCAACCTCTCCCCCAGGTATTGTCTGGGTTTCCAGGGATGGCAAGCCCATCACACCTTGCATGCACTCCTCATGAAGAAGAAGATGAGGAAGAAGAAGATAAATCTAAGGACTGGATTACATGGTATGTTTATCCACTCTCCTCACTATACACAGCAGAATAGTGAATCAGTGTAAAAGCCTATTCATAACCACTGCATCTACTATGTGGATGTGGACCCTGGAAGCTATTAGAATGATGTTTTCAACCAATATATATATATATATATAAATATATATTTACCAGACAAATATTTGAGGTGGAGGAACTGATGAACAGTCCACATCACTAAAAAGAAGTTTGTTGGAACTATCTGTCAACTGAGGGTAAAGAATAAAGAACACACAACTCCCTAGACCTGCAGTTCCCCAAATGTCCAACTGAGGCTGTCTCCAAAAACAAGTCAATCTCCACAGACTGCTATTTTAGCAGAAATAAACATGTTGTGTGACACAGTGAACCAACGTACTAGGTCCCCAGAACTGCAGCTAAGTGGAAGTCATGACATCGATATTCTGAGATATGTTAAAGAAACTACTTTATGTGTAAGACGTTGTATATGAGGTGCAACCAGGGGTGGACTGGGACAAAACAAATCAGCCCTGGCATTTTGGATCAGACTAGACCATCACATTTGATAACGCACACTTTTTTCAGTCTTTTTGGTCTCTTGAATGTGTATACCAGCTGTGCAACTCTTTAAAGCCATGTACCTTAAGCCATGCAATGAGGGGAATCTGTGAGAGTGGACACATATATACTTCCAAAAAGTGTCATTTATTAACACTACAAAAATGTATACTCCACCACTCCATTACAGTAATGAATCTTAAAGCAGTATTCATCCATTTTTACTGGTCAATACCCTTTACACTACTGGATTTTTGGCATTTTGTTGTGGGTGGTGATCCAAAAAGCTCTGTAACATAGAAGGCTCAGGATGGGCAAAGTAATCTATGTCCTCCTGCTCTCTGCTCTCCTCTCTCTCACTAACACTCTCCTCTTCTGGGGATGCTATCTCAACCTAGTTCAACAAAACATCCAGAATTATTGGATTATCTGATAAACAGACACACGGCTGCATTGGCATGACACTGGCAATGAACAAAATGACAGCATTTTAAAAAGTGTGATTTTCTTTCATTGTAGCCTACTTCGTCTTTTGGCTACATAAAAACTGCCCCAAACTCATTTTTCCAGGCCTAGAAAGTACCTTAGCCTAGACCTACTAGTTAAACAATTAATAGTCTAATAACGAAATCCAAATGCTGCCCGCTGACTCCTTTTAATGTTGGTGAGTGGTGGCTTTACATTTACAAATACGCCTAGAATTATTGGATTCTCTTGTAAAGAGGCACAAGGACGTTAGCTAATTTCACCTGCGTTTACAATACAAACTAACTCGGCCATAGAACATTAGCCAAAATAATTTTATTGATGTTTTATCAGATTTACCAAGGGGCTGGGTTGCTATAACCTCCTCATTACATAGCCTAGGTGTTCTGAAAGCAGTCCAGCTCACCACAGGTTCTACTAAATGTTCCTGTTCACTGTGAGTACCACTGCCAGAACCACTGTTGCCACCACCACCACTGTCATCAACCACGGGAGCTGATGAAGGCCCTGCAGTGGCAAACATGTCTGTAATTTAGGCACATTTGGCAACGTTTGCTTGAAGAGCAAGTTCCTTTCTTTTCTTTTTTTTTTTCTTGCAGTTTCTCTGTGCCTCCTTTGCATTTTCTCTCCATCTCAGAAGATCCTAACAGGTAGCGCGTGTCCATGACTGGTAAAAGCATTACACAGGCAGGACCAGTGCGAAAGGGGTTGGTGTTTAACAGTGTGGTTGGGCCAGCCCAGTGTCAATCGGGTCGCCGATCTACTAGTTTTATGGGCTGGTCAGACCAATATGGACTGTCGGCCCAAATATCACGTCAAATCCCCGGTATACCCGGTATGAAACTTTCTTCTCAGTAATCTTAACAATGCACAACCACTGTCCCTTTGTTGTTTCAAGTAAGTAGTTTAAACTGAAAGGCATCTGAGCTGTCTTTGACATTGTTCCGTGGCTCTGTTCTTCATTGAGGTTATCTTTCTGATGGTACACATGGATTTTTATTTTTCAAACAAAACTACAAAACATATGGGAAGGAATTAGAGATAGTGATCACAGTCAGGTCAGTACACTTAATGTATTCAAAAGTACAGTATTAATTATTAAGTCAATGGGAAGAAAATGTCAAAACTCACTTAGAAAGCAAGTTCTCTGCATATACTGTACATCCCATGAGATATTTAATGCACACAAGACATGAGGTTTGGAGGTTAACGTGCATACTGTGAAAAAAAAAATGGTCTGGAGATGAGTATCACTCAGAATGATGACGGAGAGTGTTGTGAAGGGAAGGAAAATGGGAAAAGGGGGAAAGGCGGGAGGAGAGGACGTATAATGAGTGATGGAAACGAACAGACCACTTTATGGACTGTGTGAGATGCTAGTGTAAGAGAACCATTTAGCCTTCAGTCTCCCATGAGCATGCAAATGCTTTTAAAGCAGCAGAGTGAGGAGGAGAGAAATGGAGAGGAAGAGAGAGAGAAGCATGTGGGTGAAAGAGAACGTGTTTGTCTTTACAGTGTTTATATGATGAAGACCATATGAGCCTCAAACACTTGTTTTCCTTTTGTAGCGGTCAAATTTAGTGGAAATGCAATGGATTCAAGAGAGAGGCAGAGATGAAACTGGAGAGGAAAGAGAAAAAAAAGTAGAAAACTGATGACAGCAACAGAACCTGAGAGATTTGAGAGTAAGAACGTCTCCGTAAGGTGAGAGACAGGTGCAAAGAGCTTGAAATGATAGAAAAGTCGAGCAGGGACTGTAGTGGTGTGTGTGTGTGTGTGTTTGTGTGTGTGCATGTCCAGTTAATGGAATAGTATATGTGTCTGATGGTGTCTACAACAGAAAGCTCTTTCTTGCCATAATTACATTCTGTCAAAATGTTTGATTTGTCATTTCCATTCATTCTCTTCTTGGCTATTGGTCCATCATCGCTCCATTTACGACATTCACACCAGACTGCACGCATGTATCTACGCGCTCTCCCAATTTCAGCGTTCTTCACCTTCAAAGTGAGCAGAGCTAATAGAAATTTACCCCAAGGCTCACCCACCAAAATCTGGGTTACATGAATTTCAATATGTTTCATGTAAGAGAATCACTCAACCTTTGCAATTCAATATCTCACAGACGGTCTTCTCATTTGAAAATGGACAATTTGTCCTTATTAGATGAAAATGAAGTGGACATATTCCTTTCTCTGGGGTGGGAAAGAATGTTCACCTTGGACAAGCCGAAAATAGAGGAAGAAGGAGGAAGAGGAGGAGGAATTTCTAAACATGTCAAAAATAAAATCCCATTCATTCATCAGATATTTGGCATCCATGCAAACTGTCAAGCACACACATTATTCAATGTTCTATTCAAGAAAACGTATAGTCATAAATTAAGTCAAATATTGCTTTGTTAATAGGTGACTTAATACGTGTTTTCACTTTTTGCATGTTCTGGGAAAACACTGGCGTTCTTGAACGTTGTTTGAAAACAGGCGGATGTTAAGCGAGGGCTGGCGCATGAGGTGTTCTCAACATATATACTGTATCTGTGACTCAGATTGTATTTAGCCACGCCCCCTTCTGCTGTGTGTTCTGCTCTATAAATGTTACAGTGATATGAGCCTTGTTACCACGCAGCTGCACTCTAACACACACACACACACACACACACACACACACACACACACACACACACACACACACACACACACACACACCTCATCACCACAGTTCACTGACCAGATCATCAGTCATGCATTCAAATACATTAGGAGAGCGGCCTCTATTTGAATACAAGCGACAGCATTGTGAATATACCTACGGGCTGAAGCGACACATTAGTAGCTGCACACTTTGAAACCACCGAAGGCTAATTATATACAGCATGTGTACGTGTTTACACTGTGTGTGTATGTGGTCATGTATTGTAAAGGTATACAGATAATGCTGCAGCTGAAGCTAAGGTCACACTAGCTTCACTTACTGCAAAACTATGCTGACATTCAGCCATTAAAGAGGATGCTCTGGCACATCTTCATGTGAGTAATATTGATCAGACTGTTCATGCAGGACTCAAGAGCAATACGGCAGTTTGTGGTCTTCAGTCACAGTGTAAACTTTCTGAGGGCTGACAGGAAAAAGCAGGTGAATGCTGATGAACAGTCACAGTCAGCTGGAGATTGCACTAAATAAGCAGATGCATGCTTGGATTTGTCCATAGTGCGAGCTTCTGCTGAAGCAGTACAGTGAATGATTTGTGACTACAGATTAAATCATTTGCTAAATTGTTTTATCTCAGTTCAAGTCCAGGTGCCTCTATGTTAGCCTTGTTTGAGTTGCATGTCTATTTGATAATAAGTTACTGTAAATGCTCCTTTATTTATTTAGTGCTTTACTACTTGTTGGTACGCTACTGTGACTTTACAGTTACACTTACACATCTACCCACTCCTTCGCACAAACACACACACATTCAAACACTGGCATTAAGCACTGGGAGCAGTTTGCTCAAGGACACTTCAGCATGTGGTCCATGCACCAATCCGCTAACCCCCTGGATCGCGGACAACCCGCTCTACAATCCCACCCTTCTCCTACACAACAGGATTAAATACTACCAGCTACTTTCATCACTAACTTAACAGAGGGAATGTAATTACAGCTTCAATTACAATGTATTATTCTCTCTGCTGAGAGGGCCTTCTCTTCAGGACCTGTATGCCTCCCGGACACTGAAGCAGGCAGGAAAGATTGCAGCCGACCTCTCTCACCCTGGACCCAAATCTTTTGAGCTGCTCCCTTCTGGCAGGAAGCTGCAAAACCTCATCCCACAAGAACAGTTTCTTTCCAACGGCAACTGAACTTATAAACACACTCCCCCAGCACACACTCACAGACGTTTTAAGCCTAATACATCACAGTAACTCACCTTGTTAGTTAATTAAAACTCACCTTTTTAATACACAATATGTACAGTACAATTTATCCTCTATTTATATGATTCCTTATTGTTATTTTCCAGACTTATGTCTATTGTACTAACCACCACAACAAATTCCTCATATGTGTGAACACGTGGCAACAAAGAGATTTCTGATTCTGATTAGAGTTGTTGGCAGTAAATCATCCAAACCAGGAATATGGACTTTTATAATAAAGACTACATTAAAACTATATAGTAAAAACATCAATAATATGTGCTTCACATTTGCACCTTCTTTCTTTAAAGTTTTTTGAGATGTCTAAAGATGTTCAGCCTCATCCAAGGGCAAAACTAAACAAAATAAAAGTAAAGTACATAAATATTAAAGATAAGTAAACTTGCGAGTTCAGCTTCTTTACTTTTAGATATTTAAATATGTTGTGCTCTGGTTTTCGATGTGTGGATTAAATGGCGTCAGGTTTTGAGTCTGCTGGTAGGAATAGTTGGATTTGCAATCAATTTAAACAATGAAATGAACACTGAAAATGTAATCAGATTTTAACATGCATGTCAGTCAGGCACACCTATCCAAACTATGTCAGAGCAGACTTTGAGCATGAATAGTAGATGAAGATGTTAGCGACAGGTTCATAAGCCTGCTACAGTGTCTGGTGAACGGACAGTGTTTACCTGAGTATCACAGTTTTGTGCGAATGATTTAGGTACACGCTTGGATAAATATTGGCCTTTTAATGTGCAAAGAGAGTCCCCTCATAGGATCAGGCATGGAATAAAGAATGTGTGTATAAAGAAAGCCTCTCTGCCACCCATGCATAAATCAAATAGCTGCTAGTCATGCTCTTGGAGCAACTGTTTAGGTTAATGCTCTGAAATGCTCCAGCATAATTACACTGTCTGCATCTATTCCATAGAGTGGCTCCAGGTCAGAGCCAGGCTCTCTGCTCAGCTGTGGTCAGTGATTAAGAAGTCGGTGCATTTCAACAGTCACAAATCTTTCCACCCCCTCGTGCATTTTATCCCTCCTTTATTTTCCTCCCTCCCCACCTTACTTCCTCTCCTTCTCTCCTTTCTGCTTGTTTTTTTCATTTCATCATCCTTCCTCATACTCTCCCTCTCTTCCTTCGTGCTTTCAAAACATAGTTTTCCTCTCTACTTCCTTTTCTCTTTCCTGCTTATCCCCCCACCCCTTCTTCCTTCTCTGCATATTCACTCAACATATTTCAACATACATATTTTAATAACTTTCTACTGCTCTGTGTCTTGTTCTAAAGGTAGAGATGTTCCTTAATTTCAACCAGAACAGTTTATTTTTAATCCTTCTTTACAATAACTTTTACTGAAGTTAACTCTTAAGCCTTAAAAATCTTTTGAGGGCGCAATGCTTCATCCAAATAACCAATATTCAACAGCATATCCTCATTCTAAAGCCACAATAATTTAATCATATCTTTTCACACAAAAGTACAAGAATAAATATACTGATGACGAGTTAATACAACTTTTTATTCTTACCATAACTGGGATGAAACAAAATAAGGTTATCAGAATCCTCCAAAGTCACACATTGCTAAGAGATGTGTTGTTATCAAATGCCTGCAGACGACCAATCCCCCCTGAATGAAAACCTCATATCTGTCTTCTGTGTGAAAGAACAATGTTGGCTCAGGCCTCGTCTAACCTACTAACTCTCTCCCTTGATGTAAAGAGGAAAAAAAGATCCTGTAAACAAATTTTAATCTGTTTTGGTTTCGTGGAATTACACAAACGCCTAAAAACAAAATTTGCATTCATCAAAATTCATTTGCCCTTTCCTGGGTTCTTTCTCATTTAATTCTGTTGACCTAGTTTGTGTCAGATCGTGAGAGAATAAATTTAAAGACTAAAACTGATAGTTTGGCTGACAATTCTTTGGATGTTTTGGCGATTGTTATCTGAGAACGACGATCACACAGCTCTCTAGCCTGAAGCACTTCTTTGGAGAGAAGCTCTCCTCGACCCTGTTTCTCACTTCTAACCACCGAAAAATAAATAAACAAACTTACTGAAAGGGAACGCACTATTTTTCAGCCTAAATATCACAAAATCACCAAGTTAAGTGCCAAGACTCACTGGCGCGCAAAGGCGCTTACTCAGGCAGGCTTACTTTTCCAAGCCACACAACGCCAAACGCGTCTCTAATCAAATCATCATATAACAACCCTACCTTGGATAAATCCCACTTACCTTGCGCCTTCAAACCCACGAGAAGCAGCAGCAAAGTCCATCTCACCGCTGGCTGCATCTCTCCCCGTGTCGTTTGGCAGTCCTGGTCACTTTTTTTTATCAGAATGAACTCTGTTTTAATCGACGAGAGACAGAAATAATAACGCTTCTCCCCTGGTGCCGCCTGCCTCGTTCTGCCGGTGCGCTCCTTCCTGATGTGATACAAACTTGTCTTCGTTCGTCCCTCCCCTATGAGCGCAAAGCTCCCCTCTGGCGCATCCATACGGACTCGACACACATGAAGGGAATACCGCCCTAACAGAAAGGAAGGCATCAATAATATATATAAACGATTTGGAGCCTAAAATCAGATGATCGGATTTTTTTTTTTTTTTTTTAGTAGAACTTTGAGCTTTTCCCAAGGTTGTTTCACCAGAGCCAAATATGTCATTAACTTGCTGATTATGATACTAAAATGTGGGTATATTGTATGTTATTCCAGTTGACACAGGGTTAATGTCAGACAGTTTTAATGTGAAAGTGATGCCAGGTGCAGGACTGAATTATCTGTGTATGAAGTCACAGTTTATTTCAGCTACGCGTAAAGCGTTAGTGAATGAGCGCTGTCCGCGGTCCTGAAATAGGCTGTCACCTACTAATGTGTACTTTTAGTTTGTTGCATTCACCGACGTTTTGGTTGCATGGTGCAACTTTTTAGAAACATATGTCAAAAATTCATGTATTTCTTTGTGAACTGCGTACTTATACGGGGGACAGACGTTTTGCATGCTGTGTCTTTCCACTGCCACTAAACTGCAGCACTGCGCTGTACTGAGGAGGAAAGTTTATCTGCTCGTGGTTCCCTGTGTGCCTGTTTACCAGCCTCCAGATTGATGATTAAGTTTAAATTTAGCTCTTGATTTTACACGCTTGCTTTCACGTCACTAAACAAAGTGATAAAGGCGGCACCGTTGAGCCGAGCTGATGTGAACCGAGACACAAAACCATTCCGTGAGTGGCGAGAAAGGGGGAGAGACACGCGATGAGAGGACGAGGGAGAGAAAGAGAGAGCGAGAGCGTGTGAAAGTGGTTGGATTTTCAACGACTGTTTGTGTCTGTCTGTCTGTCTGTCTGTCTGTCTCTCTGTCTGTACTATCGTCTGACTGCACTGACACGCACACACACACACCTACAGACATACACCGATCAGCCACAACATTAAAACCACTGACAGGAGAAGTAAATAACATTGACCATCTTGTAACAATACAATGTTCTGTTGGGAAACTTTTGGACCTGGCATTCATGTGGATGTTACTTAGACATGTACCACCCACTTAGACCAGACCAGGCAGACCGGTTAAGGGACAACTAAAAAAAAAACATGAAAAGCACCACAAGGTGTTGACCTGGCCTCCAAATTCACTACATCTGTGGAATGATCCACAGACCTGTGTTTCAGAGTGAAACAGCTAAGCTTGTGCTGCTCCGCCTCAGAAAATCCTCCACCAGATGTGGCACATGGGATATAAATATGATGCATAGGTGTGTACATGTGTGTACATTTATACACACGTAAAGACATTTCATGCCAAGACCGCCCCTTAACCCTAAGGCCCATTTACCCAGGATAAACAGAATCAACCATCACAGCACTGTTTCCTGTCAGAGATTTGTCACAACAGTCAGTGTCCCCAAAATTCTGCACAAGCAAACCTATCAAAACATCCTTTTTTTAGCAGTAGGACGGAGTTTACCGAGCCTAATCCCTGCAGACAAGTGCTGCATAAAAAGGACAGAAGAAGAAAAACAGAACAAGCACAACGGGGATAATGTGCTTTTGCTGTTGCTGGTGTCGCCATCTGACAAGAGCTGAGCTCACAGTGTGGCGTCATGACACGCTTGTCTTCGCCAGCCTCATTAGTGAAGCAGTTTAGAGGAGGAACTAGGTGAGAATCTATGTTTCTGCCAGGATTGTTTTGTGTGACGCACCATAGCTTGTCCCGCTGCTCTGCCCTGGGCAATGTTTAATTCATGTTTTTCGTAAGAGCTGGATGCACCAAGTCCAAACGCCATTAGTGTCATCCTCCCGCGTCTCCTCAGCGTCGTCCCTTCATTTTCACTTCATCTCCTTTCAGTCATTATCCCAACACACCAGCTTTCTGTATCAATCACTCGCTGCTCTTTCCTTTATAATTTTCTCTCAGTCTTCTTGTTATACTTGCCTTTCTTTACTTCTTCAACACATTTCTTCCATTCCACGCTCTTTAACCCCATCTCCTTTCACCTCACATACCTCGAGTCGTCTCTTTCCTCCTTGCACCTGCTCTCATTCATACAGCGTACACTGGTGCCATCATTCTTCCTCCACTGAAACGCAACACATAAAAAATATCTCGCTAGAACTTTTAGACCATGCTGAATTATTCACATCCACATATCTGCACCACGTTGCATGACCCCGAGAAAAGTGCTTTTATTTTCAACCCAGAGTAATGAAATCTGGATTGCCCCCTTTTCTTT
>JASGAT010379515.1:0-13435 GCA_030220025.1 Chelon auratus
TGGAGGTTGTGACTCGGATAAACATGTGCTAGTTATTTGAGAAAACATGCTTTGGGTGCTTTTGAGATCGATTTAGAGAATTCAATATAGACCTAAGATTTAAAAGTGCCTTGTTTTTGCATGCCATGCTCCTTACATGTGCCTTAAATCGTCCCGCCTGGGGGACCAAATAAAGTTTTCCGATTCCGAAAGCAGAGATAATTTTTTTTTTTTTACTAATTTTTCTTTAATATACTGTTCTTAACTGCTGACTACGATTTATTTTTCAGTTTTGAGTGGAGCTTCACACACAATCTGTTGACCAGCACCCTATTAAAAAAACAAAACAAAACAAAACAAAAAATCCCTAATCATCTTCTAACCTCCTCTTGTTCACTGTTCCCTCAGGTGTTTTGCAGCCCTCCTCATGTATGAATGAGTAGAACCCCTGTTGTGTATTAAAAAAAAAAATCTGCTATAACCAAATATAGTAATTATATGCAACAACTTTTCATGTTTACAGAGAGAGTATAAGAAGTCACTGGAGCAGGAGATTAAGGGCAAAGGAATGTTGGCTCTGGCTACAGACACGCCAGACTTTATGAGAGCCAGAAATGCCACCGACATCCTGAGTCAGGTCTGCATCTAATCCTTTTTTTTTTATGTGCGTCCCGCAACATTTTAAGTTGCTGTTGAGATCTGAATATCTTTTTTATTTTTTGCTCCTTAGACTAAGTATAAGCAGATCGCCGAGATGGACAGGGCCAGCTACACCACCGTCATCGACACGCCCGACATCATCCACGCTCAGCAGATGAGGAACATCGTCAGCCAGGTAGATTTAACGAACTGATCCAGTCGAGAATCAAGAAATCATCTCCTTCCAGTCTGATTTACTCAATGAATTTATTTTCCTCCAAACAGAAAAAGTACAAAGAGGAGGCTGAGAAGACCATGTCTCACTATGTCCCAGTCCTGGACACCCCGGAGATGCAGAGAGTCCGTGAGAACCAGAAGAACTTCAGCACTGTAAGTAAAGATGGATGAATTTTTCTTTTTTTTTTTTCCAGCATCCAACGCCTCTACGTATGTCTCTATGTCGGCTGTAAAGTATTATCTTTCTTAATTTATACTTCTGTACTGTTAGTGCAGCGTCTTTTGTGTGATTTTCTCCAGATTAAGTGCCTCCATGTAAGTGTTTATTGTCACTTTATGTTCTCAGAGCAGAGCAGTTCTCCTCTGGCTTTCTGTTTTCTTATCATAATGACTGTGAAACATTTTAACTGCACTTTTGTTTTTCTCCTTGTAGCTTCAGTACCAGACTGACCTTAAAAACATAAAGGGCAAAGTGTCTACTGTTAAGGACACTCCTGAAATGCTCCGTGTTAAAGAGAATACAAAGAATTTCAGCTTGGTATCTACCCTGCAACGTTGTTAAAAAATATTTTCTAATAACACAATTTAAAATTTTTATTTATTTATTTATTTATTGGTCTGCGTTTTCTTAATTTTTGTTTTTAACCAACCCTGATATGCAGCCCTCGTTTCTTTGGAGCAAAGTATTTTTTTTAATTCACGCAACTAACCCTTTGACCACTAGCTCTATAGTGTGACATTTTTAGTTGTTAGTGCAGAGCTTGTGTGTCGTGCCTTTAAATGTTTATATAAATGTTTTGTCTGACTTTGTGTGTTTTTGATGCTCAGAAGGCACAATACAACTAAATCAAGCGTAGCCTAGACATTAAATGAATAACTTAGTCGTCTTTATCCGAGAGGAGCAATCAGGCTTAACCATGCTCTCACTCCTCGTCCGTGTAAAGATTCAGTACAAAGAGGATTTGGGCGGAGGGACGGCTTTGCCCGAGACCCCCGAGATGGAGAGAGTTAAACGTAACCAGCGGAACATTAGCACGGTACTCGGAGTGACCCCTGACCTCCATCACCTCCTCATCCTCAGCACCCTCATCCATACTCCTTCCTCTTCTAGTGTCCCAGAATTAAACCAGACATGACTCGACATGTAATCTCTTCAAACGACCATTCTCAGACCACCGTTTTAGTAATACATCTTTCTTTTTTTTATGATATGTTACTAATTATATGATTGTATGGAGTCCCTAAAAAACCCAACTGTTTTTATACGGTGGAAACGTTCTGTGTGATAATAGCTCGCAGTTCACCAAATGGCCTGAAGTAGGTGGTAAACTCTGTTCAGTTTTGGAGTTTCCATTCATTCCTTATTCATTCATTCATTGTCTATTACTGCTTATCATCTAGAGGAAGGGTTTAAAACAAATTTTTGTCCAGGGGCCCCAATGTGATCTCGGTAACATAGCACACCAATAATGTTTACCTTTATTTTAGTGCAAAGAAGCACAAGTACATGATGAAAATGAGTTTAATGAACTATCCTTTTACAAAACATTTTATAAACAACCTACGGTGGCCCTGAAGGTTAAAACACAACGACATTTCAGAAAACACAACGACACTACAAAAAACACAACAACATTACAGAAAACACAACAACATTTCAGATCACGGAAAGGGTAGGGACAACACTTCTTGTTTCTGATTGGACAGAACCCGTGCTAAAATATAAGCTGGTATAAGTATGAGTCGTTGCCAAACTTCTGCGTGTCTTGCGGAAAGACATCGGCATTATTTAAAGAGGCCGAAGGGACGCAAGATGAGGACGTAGTTGCCCCGTCTCCTCAGTCTTCAACCATGCTTGCTAATGTCATGATGGGTTGAAAGCATATAAGCATATCAAGAATTACATTACATGTATGTCCTCTTTCAAATTATTCCTCTATTAATGCCATCTCGTCCTTCATTCTTTCCAACAAAGGTTTAAAACTTCTTAAGAAAAAAAAAAAATGCAATTTCAGCACATTACTGCCACCTCCAATTTGTGTTATGTCCACAGCTCTTACTAAAGCGGTGCGACCCCTAGTGGAAAAAATTGGGTATTGCAGTTACTTTTATTGAAAAATTGCAGCTAATGGCGTTTTCGGGCCAGATTAGATCCTTTTGTGGGTCAGTTTTGTCTTGACACCTCTGCTCTAGAGGGTCAAAGTGCGGTACAACCTAGACAGGTAGCCAGTCAATCACAGTGCTAACACAGAGGGACAAACTACCATTCATACCACTCAAATGCACACCTGCGGCCAATTTAAAATCACCAATTAACCTAACGAGCTGTGGTGTGTGGGAGGAAGCCAGCCACCCAGAGAAAACCCACGGAGGCACAGGGAGAACATTCAGACTCTGCACAGAATGACCCCAGTCGACCCACGCAAACCAAAACACCACTGTGTGATGCTGAAGGGAAATCTCGATGCTGCACCTGGCAATGATATTTATGACAATTCAAATTGTTAAGATGAAGGAAGACAAAGAACTAAATAGTGAATGTACGCGAGCCAAGTCTCATCATCCAGCATCAGAGGTCGACCTTATTAATTATAATGGGACCAAATCCCCGCAGCCTAAGGAGTGGAGGCAGGATGGAAGCAGCTGTTTGGGTGTCCACATACTTTTGGCAATATGGTGTTGCTGGATCTTGTTTCCGCTGTAAAATAATTTATTGGGACTTTGAGGGCTCTCACGTTAATTCCCTGAAATAATAAAACTAAAAGACGTTGATGGAGTTGATGCAATTGAATAGACATGTCTGTGTCTGCAGTACATACTGTGATTGTGTTGGTCCCTGTCTCACTCTGTGTGACTTGTGCGATGGGCAGATACAGTACAAGGAGTCTGTGGGTCAAGGCACAGCCATACCAGACCTCCCTGAGGTGAAGCGGGTCCGAGAAACCCAGAAGAATATCAGCCTGGTAGAGGAAAAGGACTGCAGTGACCCTATCCCAATAATCTGACCCCCTCGCTGTCCCATTCATCTAGAAAAGCTCCCGTTTTCAGTGCCGGCTTTCCTTCCTCCATCTTTAACTACGTTCCATCAATCATTCCAATCATTTTTTATTTCTCTGCAAAAAAAAAAGAAGAAAAAAAGCATAACTTCTTCCCTTTTTCCCTAATTAGTCTTCATTATTTTATCTTCCTTCCCTCCTGAATATAAAAACTAATCCTCCTTTGAGTGTGCTGCCTCCGTATTTGACCTTTTTTTTTATTTGTGCTGTCTCGTTCAAAGCTTCAGTACAAAGAAGGAGTGGGACAAGGCACGTCTGTATCAGAGACCCCAGAGATGGAGAGAGTTAAACGCAATCAGCAAAATATTAGCACGGTACTCCACTGCAGTGACCCCGTACCCTACCTCATCTTTATCTCCCTGTCATAACAACTCTCCTGAACCATTCACCGACGTCTAGATATCGTCACATCAACCCCACCGTGTAGATCTAGGTCTAACATAATCTGCTTCTTCATTTCTCAGGGTGAAAGAGTGTGTTTCATTCCATGTTCCATGTCTGCTGTGATTTATTTTTTTATTTTTTGTGTGTTGCTGTGCTGTCTCTTTTTCTTTCTTTTTTTTTATTCCGTCCTGTAAATTGTCTTGTTATTGATTTTCTCTCTTCTTCTACTCCTTCCTGGATCCTCATCTGCATGAAACCCCGAAATCTTTGTCCGGTAGATCAAATACAAGGAGTCTGTGGGTCGAGGCACGGCCATACCGGATCTCCCCGAGGTGCAGCGGGTCAAACAAACCCAGAAGCACATCAGCTCGGTAGTGGAACAAAACCGAAACCACGTGTGCTCCTAACTGTTGAGAGTGAACAGTAGTGTCCTTTTTAAAAAAAAAAATGCCCATCATCAGCCTCTTCGCTACTCCATCACCCCCCTCCCTACTTCCCTCCCTGCTGCTGTCATCTCATCTTCTCATCACCTCTTGCTCATCTCATCCATCTATAATCAAGACGCAGTTTTCCGAGCCGTCACCCCTGTTGCCTTAATTTCCATCCGCCATCTTTAATCCCACAGCCGTCAGTCCCCCCTCCCTCCTCTTTGGCCTGTGAATATTTTCTAACCCACAGCCTGTTTTTTTTTTTTCTTTCTGTCTTCACATAAAGCTGCTGTTAATTTCCACTTCACAGCAAATGACAAGCTAAACCTCCTGCTGAAGCGTGAGGAGCGCTTGCCTCCACGTTTGTTTGTTTGTCGCTGGCTGTTCCAACAGGAGCCGCCAGGATGAATCACTCTATAGGACCAGTTTCTCAGACTCTGCTTGAATACATTCCAAAAAAATCAAAAAAAGAAAACGAAAGCAATTAGATCTCTCAATCTCCCTCAAAACTGATCTCTTTGCATCTTCCCTGTTTTTTAAGAGTTCAAGGTTCGAGAGGCCAAGTCTATGAAAGCAGTCCTATAGGTGTGTGCTCTGCGTTTGGTTTAAGAGTGTCTGACTGTGCTTCTGTCCTGTAGGTGTTGTATAAAGACAGTTCAGCCAAGGGAACTCCAGTGGTGTTCACTCCTGAGATGGAGCGAGTCAAAAGGAACCAAGAAAACATTAGCTCGGTACCTTCAGAACCACCCCAAGAACATGTTCTCCTCGAGACGTGTTCCTCTAACGTTTTCTAACCGACGTGTCCTCCCCCTTGGCTCTGGTTGGTTAATCGTATTAATTCTCCCGACTGCGCTCTCTGTGGTCGCCACTACTAACCTCTTCTGTTGTTCAAACTACTTCATCTTGTTCCCCTGCCGCCCTCCCACCGAAGGTTGGAACGTAACTTCCTTTAATTCGTCAGCCTCCTACCTAATAATAAACGTCTCCCTGCTACTTCATTCGTCTTAAAAAAAACAGCTAGATCTTTCTGCCAGCAGCTGTGTGTGTGTCTCTCTGCCCAGCCCTTTGTGTCGTGGATGCTAATGGCTACCTAATGATGACTTCGGGCTTATAAATGTGTTAGTTGCTCATTTTGTGTCTCACGCTGCCCCCATTAGGTGCTGTACTCCGACAGTTTCCGTAAGCAGGTTCAAGGCAAGGCCGCCTTCGTTCTCGACACTCCTGAGATGAGGCGCGTCCGGGAGACCCAGCGTATCATTTCTGGAGTATGTGGCTATTTAATTTATTTCCAGTACAAACATTTTCTCTGAATAATTGACGCTAAATGTAAAACATCATTACCTGGTGTTATGTAGCCTAAAACATCTGATCTACAGAGCGCTTCTGCCTCTTACCGTTTGTTTGTGGTGTGCGTTGTCCAGGTGAGATACCACGAGGACTTTGAGAAGAGCAAGGGCAGCTTCACCCCCACCACCTCTGACCCCGTGACGGAGCGCGTGAAGAAGAACACGCAGGACTTCAGCGACATCAGCTACCGCGGCATCCAGAGGCGCGTGGTGGAGATGGAGAGGAGACGCGCCATCGAGCACGACCAGGAGACCATCACCGGTACGGCAAACAAGCATGCACGCGGTCCAGCAGTAGGAGCCGAGGACGTATCGGCAAATGAAAAAAATGAAGATAGAATAGAACAGAATTGTCACTGCAGAACACAGGTGTGCAGTGCAGTGAGATTTTGTTTAAGATCTGTAAGATGCCCGGTATAAACAGCAAAATAACAGTAGGAAAAAATATATAATCTAAAGCTGAATTAGAAACTGAAATACGAATATAAATATAAATCTGACTGTGGAATAGAGAACAGGACTAGGTAATCTACAGATATTATGTACAGTTTTGTGCAAATTGACATTCATTATAGGTGGGTTATTTATACATCAGCTGTTGACGTGGTTGTGCGTCAGGCAGAGAGCTTCTTAGATTGATTTAGAGCAGCCACAGCTCAGATGATAGTGAAAAACACATTAACCAACAAATAATTGGTTAAATATTTTGTAGTATCTGTGGATTTTTAGCAGTTTATAGATTTTTTTCTTGCTCAACTTGTACGATACGCACCAAGATTTACCTGCTGTATAGAATTAATATAAATAAATGCATTGATATGCATGTACAAAATAAGTGTCACAATGTTGGAAGCAAGTTGAAAAAGCCTTTGTGCGGGCTTGGTATTCACTGATCCATTCGTGTGCTCTGCCTCCTCAGATCTGCGTGTGTGGCGCACGAACCCCGGCTCTGTGTTTGACTACGACCCCGCTGAGGACAACATCCAGTCCAGGAGTCTGCACATGATGTCAGGTGAGAGGCAAAAGTGTCAGGATTGGGATTAGGATTTGTTTCTCGAAGGTTTTAACATCTTGGATCTTGCAAAGCCGGCCTGAGGAGGGAGAATTTGCTCATGACGCTCTGATACTTAAATGGTTGATAGGTGGTATTTGGTTACCAGAATATTAAGACAAATTCAAATTTCACAGCAATCTGGACACTTTTTAACATACATGGTAGACATGGACACAGTAACATGCTGTACAGGGCAGTCAGTTAACTTTTCAAACAGCAAGATAGTAATCCAGCTCCTCTAGTTTGATTATATTTTACATAAAGTCTTAAATAATCTTTTCTGTCTCATTACTCTGACAGTCCAAGCTCAGCGTCGCAGCAAGGAGCACTCCCGCTCCACCAGCGCCCTGAGCGGCATGGCCGACGAGAAGTCCGAGGTGTCCCAGGACGCCGACCACCACACGTCCCTCTACAGCAACGGCTTCATGACCTCCTCCATGGGTAACGATCCAGCATCACCACAACACACTTTAAAACAGATCAGATATGCTCTGGGTCTCATCTGTGTTTCCTTGTGACACCTGCAGGCTACCAGCATGCTAAGACTGTGGAGCTGCAGCAGAGGTCATCATCAGTGGCCACCCAGCAGACCACCGTCTCCTCCATCCCCTCACACCCCTCCACCACCGGGGTTAGTAGCACACATTTCAGACTGTGAACACTACTTAGGACAGAATGGAAAGTTATAGAGTTAGAATTATCTAAATCTCCTCTTGTGACACGTTTGCGGAATTATTTAAAGGTACATTTATGTTTTTGTGAGAGGTTGACAGTAAGAAAACCATTCTTAACTCACCGACTCTGACTCCCTTCCTTCAGAAAACTGTGCGTGCCATGTACGACTACGCTGCAGCCGACAGCGACGAGGTCTCCTTCAAGGACGGAGACGTCATCGTCAACGTGCAGGCCATCGACGAGGGCTGGATGTACGGAACCGTGCAGCGCACCGGCAAGACCGGCATGCTGCCGGCCAACTACGTTGAAGCAATCTAAAGACAAGGCCCGCCCGTCGTCCCTCCGGAGTGGGCGAGACACATCCACGGGGCAAGCTGACCGGGCTTCCTTTACTTGTGATCGCAACTGTGGCTTAGTGCAATGTGTAGCTCTTAGTTTATCGTCGCCGTGTATTTGAACTTTGTGTTGTATTTCCGTGTTATCAATGAAACTGCTGCTGCCCCCGTTGCCCGTGGATGCAACATAAACTTCACAACATGACACACGAACACATACAATGTACCTTCTATGAATGACGGACTAATATCACCAATTTATGTTGGGACAGTAAGACGCCCTGACATCCAACCTGACCTATTATCTTGTACATTTCAAAAATCTAATAATTTAACTTAACATTTTTATCCAACTTGTTCTCCTGAAACCAAAGGGCTCAAGTAGTAGCTCCTTTAAAGCCTTTAATTAATGAAGAGAGAGTGAAAATAAAAAGAGAAACGATTAAAATAATGAAACTTAGAAGGAGTCAGTTACCATCTACCTCCTCCATGATTAAACCACTCCTGAAGAGTTGTATGAGACGCCTCAGTCTTCCCTCCGTTACAGTGAAGGCTGACCACTAGTAGAATGTGTGATTATTTAGGTCCTGGCTATGGTACGTCCTCTACCTTTAATCAGTAGCTAATAAAGCACACCAAGCTCCTGCAGCTCTCTGCCTCCTTCTTTTCATTCTGAATCTTCTCCCATACATTTTAATGCACAGGTTTCCTGCACAGTAGTCTCATGCTGGCATGTTGATCATCTTTTTTGATTTTTTGGAGACGTTTCTCTTGATTTATGTCCAGATTTCAACATTTTTTAGCCGCTATATTCAGAGGTTTGGTGTTAAAGCGTCATATTAACATTGCTTTCGTAGCCTTGTTTCCTTATTTTATTCTCTTTATGTTGAAACACAATTATTTTAGTAGATGTTATTTTAACCTAAAAATGTTACAAGTTGCGACTCAAATTATTCAAATTGAGCTTTCCCGACTCTGCTGAACTAGTCCTTTACACTCCGAGGAAGAAAGTCAACCTCTTCCACCCAGTTCTCCACGTGAGGTACTTCTAGTACTTGCAACTCTAACATTATCCTAAACATGTGTTAGTTTCTGGAGTTTGTAAAAGTCTCAAAGTATAACACCTCAGTAGTGAAAGGAACTTCCGCCTCTCAAACTTCATGCATTTCTTTATCTCTTGCCAATAAAGTGTGATTGAGCGACATCCCTCGTAGACATGGAAATCTGCTTTATCTGCTCCACGTATTTATTTTTTTTTCTCCAGCATCTTCCATCGTTATTTTTCCATCCGTATTCTTTCCATGACGCGGAGCAGGTTGTTTTCCACTGCTCCTCAATAACCTCTTGCCATCCTTCCTTGCTATGTCAAGCTCATTCTCCCACTTCTCATATACACAGCATAACATTATGACCACCTTCCTAATATTGTGTAGGTCTCCCTTGTGCCGGGAAAAAAGTATAGACACAATAAACATTCATTCATTCATGTTCTGTAACCGCTTGTCCTGTGAAGGGTCACGGGGTCTGCTGGAGCCTATCCCACCTGTCATCGGGCGAGAGGCGGGGTACACCTGGACAGGTCTCCAGTCTATCTCAGGGCTAACACAGAGAGACAGACAACCATTCACACTCACACCTATGGCCAATTTAGAATCACCAGTGAATCCAACGAGCATGCCTTAAGACGGTGGGAGGAAGCCGGAGAGAATCCACGCAGACACAGGGAGAACATGCAAACTCTATGGATTCGAACCCAGAACCATCTTGCTGTGAGGCGTCAGTGCCAACCACCACTCCACTGGGCCGCCCACAATAAACACAAAAATAATTATAACATCTGTTCAGTCATACAATGTGTCTGGCTAATGGTTTTTCAGCATCCCCATTCCAAATTGGTTTTATTTGCTGCTGATTTTTTGGGTAAATACATAAGTTTCAAGGGCGAGGGATGCTGGCCAAATGAGTGTGTATGCGTGTGACTTCATGCTGGTCTCTAATTGGTCAATCAGCTTAACGCCATTCTTCATCCAATCTAATTAATTCGTGACACCTGTCAATCAAAGTCACACCTTTGGCCGCCTCGATGCGCAGGCGCAACCTTAGTGACCGTTACCTATCCAAACACAGTCCACGACGATACAAACTCATGCAAGCGCAGAGTCGGACGTATTTTCACGAGACAATTGCAGCTTCAGAGGAAACATTGGGAGCAAAAGAAAATTCGGCAATTTTCTTACAAAATAAATAAATAAATAATTTCAATAGACGTTCGCTCGAGGAAAAAAAAAACGTATAAAGGAGCTTGGACCGAACCAACCAGCAGCAGGCAAGTGACCGTGGGAGGAGTTACACACGGGGCTTCTCCCGCTCGTTTGGCTACCTGGATGTGATATGTTAGCAATGCTTTTTATTGCTTTCCCTGCTTGCCTTTTCTAAGTGTTGACACTGAAGTTTTGTGGGGAACAACGGGGGTTAGTAAAGTTGCCAACCGTCGCTTTAAAAACGGAATGGTCCAGTATTTAAAACTCAAAAATATGCATCTAATTTAAGTCAGGTTCGAGTCAAATAGTTAAAAAAAATCGTTTCACACACACAAAAAAGGGCTTTAAAAAAAAAAAAATCACCACGCTTCAAAGGGTGAAGGCAATCGGTCGGCCCTAGGCAACCCTAGGGGTCAGAGACCTGAAACCATAGACCATAGCTTAAAGCTTAGATTTTTTTGGCAGAGTTAGTATTGCTGAGCAGTTAGACGAGGGCTATGGGATTGGCATTAGAAGGCACAACGAAGAGGTGACAAAAAATCGTCACATATTTTGCTATATTTATTTTTTTCTCTACATATTTATGTATTCTTTTCTCTGCAGGTCTGCATTACAATTATGGGACACACGACATACCCAATCCTGAATGGAAGCAAGCAAAAGACAGAACAGATGACAGGCTTCAATCAGAGAATCGTTGAAAATTTTGCTGGCCAGAAGGAAAGGAGACCAAAATTTATGGTCAAGTCGTTTTTATTGTTTTGTACCCCCCGCCGTCCAGTGCGCACCCCCAAATTTTTTTATCACCAGCCGCCACTGGTTCATTATCTGGCTGAGATCTATGCAACCGTACTGCTTGTGCTCACTGCACTTCCTCTGAAGACTTGAAGTCTTTCAAATCTGCATATTGATTCTGCAGAATTACGAACCCCTGATGCCGTAGCTGCGGGAACAAAACCGCAACAACTCTCTGGCTAAATGATGAGATGAAATCAATTTCCTCCTGCAAAGTCTTTTTATTTAAAGCAGTGTCATCTTTTCTGTAACCGCATCGATTCCAGTCACTTGAAAAAGTCTGAAAAAATATCTTTAATCAAAGTGCGTGCACGTCAGAACGTTTCATATTAAAACTTAAAATATTGAAACAAGAGTGATAAAAATTAACTTAAAAAGAGAAAGGAACACTCATTGCGTGCTGTAGATTTGTCCTTAATGCTGCACTGTTATTTGTAAAACTCCCTAATAAGGCAGCCTTCTGGAAAACTTCAAACTAGTTTCTAAAATCAAGGACTTTGAGCTCATGTATGATTTATTAACCTTTAACTAGTCATCACCTGTAAACACTTCATAAAGGACGAGCAAATTATTTTCTCCACACCTCAGTTTAACTGCAGACATCCTCATGGCGGGACAAGAAGGAAATAATAGGCCATCAGCACTAAATAAAAATATAATTTAAAATTACTAATGTCTGACTCCAGTGAGTGGACCATTGAATGGACTGCTACTGAGATTTGGAGCTGAAAATTAAGTTTTTGGATCAAAATATCCGACACAAAAACTCCTTCTTGTTGTCAGTTACAGGTCAAAGAAAGTCACAGGTCGTAGGCTGCAGAAAATATCAATATGTTAAACGTCCCAGAGAACATTAAGGCTCTGTAGCTAGTGAATCTGAAGCTCTGTCACATTCTGTCAACTGATACTGATACTGGGTTTGTATTCTACAAGACGTTTGGCTTGTGTTGTGGCTCTGAAACCACGCTTCACATTTATTTATTGGTTTGTTTTGAGTCATCTGGTCCCTTGCTGCAGTGTGAGCAAACCGGCCCGCTGGTGGTACTGGTTCTCCCTGGCCGCCGCGATTTTCGCCGTCAGATCCACGGGCTTCTCGAAGAAGTTCACCAGGGCCTGTTCGGTCAGCAGCGACGCCAGGATCTGAGCGTAGCTGATTGTCCACTCCTTCTCCGCCGCGGAGCTTCTGTCGCTTCTCGCGGCCGCTTTGGGTTTCGCCTCCTCCTGCTCCTCCTCTTCGCCGGTGGCCTCCGACCCCGAGATCTGCCCGCGGTGGCCGGCCTCGCCGATTTGCAGCACGAGGCTGGTTACCGTGGCGATGGCCTGGAAGAGGTCGTTCTCCTCCGGGTCGCTTTGGAACAAGCTGTAGAGCGTTTTACAGAACTGGATGAACTCCCTCTGTGGAAAAAGAAGATGACTAGTTTATACAACAGCCAATTTGTGCTGGAATCATTAGAAAACATTGTTAAGATGTAAAAGTTTTTTTTTTTAAGAGAATAGAAAGTTTCCAGTACCTGGTTCATGAGTGGCAGAGGCTTGTCTGCATCTTTCTCCTTCTCTTTGGCCAGATCCTGCAACATCTGCTTCAGCTGCTGCTGGTAATCCTTCACCTCCGCTTCATCACCACCTGGAACAACAGTCAGATTTCCTTCAATCACACAAAAAAAGCCCCCTGAATTATGTCACACATTTACACACATACACAGTATATACACCGATCAGCCACAACATTAAAACCACTGACAGGAGAAGTAAATAGCATTGACCATCTTGTGACAATACAATGTTCTGCTGGGAAGCTTTTGGACCTGGCATTCATTCGTGTGGATGTTACTTAGACATGTAGCACCCACCTAGACCAGACCAGGCCCCCCCACCCCATAGCAATGACACTCCTTGATGGAAGCAGCCATCCCCAGCAGGATGCAGACACAAGAACGCTTTAGGAACAACTCAACAAAACATGAAGAACAGCACAAGGTGTTGACCTGGCCTCCAAATTCACTAGATCCCAAACTGATCAAGTGTCTGTGGGATGATCCACAGAGGCCCCTCCCCTCAATCCATAGGACCCAAAGACCCCCACACTAACAACATTCTGTTGAGCCTGGCTCCGCCTGCCTACGTACTTCCGCTCATTTACATTCCCTACAGTACTCCGTCTGGCATAGCTTGATCCGCTTACGTTTACTCCGGCCAACTGGTTGGCGAACCAATCAGCGAACAGAGGGCGGGTCTGAGAGCGATTA
>JASGAT010379516.1:0-11322 GCA_030220025.1 Chelon auratus
ATGTGCCTCGAAAAAGACGACAACGCTCAAAATGACACAGACGCGTTTGCCGGCCTTAATGGTAACTACGCATAGATGCGTGATCCGGTCTGAATGGGTTAAAGAAGAGGTGGGGATTCATCCACGGCTTGACTCATCTCAATAACTTTACTCTACTATACAGCTCTGTGACTGAAACACATTGTGTTTGCTCTTTCATTTTTGTGCTGTGATCGTATTTAGTTGTATTAATTCTCACAAAATCTGTGAAAGTAGTTTCAGGTGAGAACAATATTGATTGTTTTGTCATGCACCGATCAGCCACAACATTAAAACCCCCAGCCTTTGAAGTGAATAACATTGATGATCTCTTTACGACGTAATGTTCTTAAGCTAAACCTGGTTCCTGGTATCCACGTGGATGTTACTTTGATGCGTGCCATCTACACAGAACCAGAACCTGTGAAGGTCCTCAGTCTTCAGGTCGTAGTATTTCCAAAAAGCAAGCTGAAACGAGGGCATCAGGGCTTGTAGAGTCTCCTCCAAGTAACGCATTCAGCATTCAGTTTTGCTTTAAACACAAACATCTGTGGGTTATCTCTTCCCCAATCAGTGATACTCAGGGTGATGAGCATGACTGATCAGACACCTTTGGATCAGAACCAGCATTAACTTTTTCAACGGTTAGAACTACAGTAGCTCATCTGTTGGATCAGTCCCCACATTCATCAGTGATCCTTGGCTACCCACTGGCCGCTCTTCCTTGAGCAGCCAAAGGGAAAAATTTACCCACTGTATATCCCAACCACTGACATTATGAACAGATAATCAGTGTTATCCACTTGGCCTGTCATAATGTTATGGCTGATAAGTGTATATCCAACAGTGAACTGCTATGAATGCTAATTTCAATATAAAAAAGCCTGAAATGAATCTTCAGAGGGCCCAGTGTGTTTTACCAACTTTCCTTTGTCTCCTCCACAGAGGATGGAGATCATGGGCGGAGGGATGGTGTTGTGAAGAGGACGGCACGTACACACACACACACACACACACACACAGGCAGACATTAACAGAGCTTATAATATAGTCTACGTTCTCGACCTCACGACCAGGCCACACATCACAGCTGAGTGAAGACAAAATATTCTGCCCACTGTCTCATTTCCTTTCCAGGTCCAGACTCACAGCGAGATGTTTGTTAAATCAGCAGCAGGATGAGCAGGACAGCTTTAAGCCGGGCTTTCACTCACTGATCAATGCGTTTGCCATGACCTCTGCTGTTCATCCTTTTTTTTTTTTTTTTTTAAAACCAGCAGATCATCTGCTCTCAAACTTGTGTTCATTTTCTCCACAGAGGACATTAACTTTACTAAAGGACATATTTATGAGGCTGTTTTACAGACTCAGAGGTACCTGAAACTAATCTCTAATAACAGAACTTATCTATAACTCCTAAACCTGGAAGTCACAGTCTGTTTTCCTTAAAGTCTATGGAAGTATGGAAGCTAAAGAGCGCCTTTTTTTTTTCCTTTTTTTTGTTTTGTTTTCTTTTTTTTTCCATTTTATAGTAAAATGCTTCATTTTGTCAGCATGCTAGCCAGAAACATTTGCTAACCTCTTTAATTTATAGGTCTGTTTAATTTATACCATTTTACCCTGGGAAAATATTCTACCACACCTGAAATGTTTTCGACTATGTCAATAAATGTGTTGGATGAAAAAAACCCAAAAAACACTGTGTCTGTCTTGTGTGGGACTTGTGATGGTAGATTTGACAGAGGCACTGAATACGATTCGGTGTGTAAACGTACATAAGCTGATACCATGTCACAGGCAAAAACAATCAGGAACATATTACACTTTTTAAAGTTAGTTCTGATTCATCCAGCCAAAACAGATTGTGCTGCAATGTTGTAATCTGGCAAACCCTGTGTTTGTTTACTCAAGACTATATCAGACTTAAGCCATAACCACAGGATAGTTGTATCTGATGGCTGCCAAGATAAAATGATTAAATAGTACAAGTGTGTTTGAGCAATAGGACAGTATGGTCCATGAGATGTGGGTGTGTTAGGGAAATTAATGAAGAATGAATAATCAAGAATGAAGAGTCACTGGAGTCTCGTTCAAAGGTTTTACTGGCAGCAAGGAGTTGACACATGCTCTGTAGCAAGTACAGAGTCAACTGTACAATCAACAGTAAGGTACATTCACTTTTCTACAGTAGGTCCTGACCTAGAGACGATTACAGAGAGACAGCCTTGCTAGGGAGACAGCCTTGTTAGAAATCAGCTAATCATAACAAGGGAGCTGAAGCCTGGGTGCATCGGTGCCTTATCTGTGGGACAAAGCAAAACAGAAAAATCCTAGAACATCAGCTTCACTGTGTTCATCCTGAGTAACATCAACACATAACACTTCAAAAGATTTTCATTATGTGCATCATGGGTAGTTCACTTCAGTGTCGTTAAGGTTCAGGGCCCTTGGGCTTGGATTTCTTCGAGGATATCACTCTGCTCCACCTACCGAACCATGACTCTAAGAGATTCTTAAATGGATCATCTGTCCCTGCGTTCTCAGCCAATTCTCCACACAGATTCGTCAGTCCCTCCAAGGCTCTGGTGATGCTTCCATCCGGAGCTGTGTTGTTAGGAATGAAAGTACAACAGGACGTTCCGAACATTCGTCGTACACCTCCTCTTTCAGCGAGCAACATGTCCAAAGCCGGAAGTTGGAGCTAAATGTTCAGCTGTGCCTCTCACGGCATCTCTTGTGTGATTCATAAATCTCTGTTGGTTATAATACAAGCAGTTAATCCAACCAACATTTTTGTTTATTGTAGACCACCAGAAAAGGAATGACTCAAACCCAGTTGTCAAGTGATGCCTTAAACTCATCAGGAACACCTCTTGGTACACCAATAGCATCAATGTATATTCTGTTATCAAACGTACCTCCCAGCTGAGCCCTCTTCGAATGGTAGTATGCCACAGACAGTAGTCTGTCATTGAGTACAGCTGAGAGATTCTTAAAATCTCCTACTGCGAAGAGTTGGGATGGCATGAGTAACTGCACCACCGCACAGCTACCATACCACCTCAGAGGCAGCTTAGATCTCAGTTTTCGGCCTCCACACAGCCACCAGAGGTCAGCTCTGCTCGTAGTTTGCTTTACAAACCACGAGGCGGAATAGTTGCCGTTGTCAGCGGTAATATTGATGGTATTGGAGCACCACTTGAGGGTCCTTACCTTGCCATTTCCTGATCGTAGAAAACAGGTGGAATTACCTGGTAGGGCAGCTGTCATTGGTGGGAGGGAGTCCTTGACTGGAGGAAGCAACAAACTCAAAGACTTACACTGGGGAGGGAGGTAGCTCTACTGAAATACTCTACACTTTCTCCTCTAAGTGACTGGGATCTCTGATTCTTCACTGGGTTTGAGACGGTCCTCTAACTTTACCTAAGTGAACCCCCTTTGTAGCCCAGACTTCCCCCAGCCACTGGCGGATCAGTGTCTTTTAAGAGCTATCCGCTCGGTCTGTCCCCTCAGACAACCCAAGTACAACCCACAACCCACTTTTTACAGTGTAACAGGTGAATCCACAGCAGTCGGGGTGGTGAGAAGGACTTGGACTGGAAACTTCCCATCTCGGACTGGACCACGACTTTCTCTTTATGACTCTGATCAGCACCCAGTCTCCAGGCTTAGCCCTCAGGACTCAGGGGAGTGTCTGGAACAGAGTTAACTGAAGAAATCTCTCAGTTTGTTAGCATCTGTAACATGTAGTCAGCTAATGTTTGTGCTTTTTTTCCCCTTATGGGCTGGCGTGCTTCATTTCAAATGGTGTTTGACCTGATGATACTGTGACAATATGCATATTCAATATTACCAGGGGTAAACAGTATAACCAGTTCTTTCCAGTTTCTTCCATGGCCTTTCTCAGCTTTGACTTTATTCAGCCATTATCTCTTTCCACTAATCCTGCAGACTGTGGGTGATGAGCACAATGTTGTTTTTGTTGTATCTTCAGAGTCTGGGATATGAGTGTGATTATGCTGTTAACAAAATGAGTCCTGTTGTCACTGTAGATTCTTTCAGGAATGCCATAGCTTGGGATTATCTCCTTTACTAACAGTAAACACTTGACAAGGTCCGTGGCTCAATAAAGCAGCATACTTAAATAAACAGTTTGGGAGGATTGCTTTGCCTTCAGGTCAGGTGTATAGTTCTGTGTCTACTTGTAGTTGTGCTCCTTTGTTTTTCCATTTGTTCTTTTCTTTTACACATTCAAAAACTTCTCTTTAGCCTGACACGTTTAAATACTGTTAGATAATTTATTTTGGAAGAGCATCATTTATTTGTGTTAATGAGTTGATTCATTTAAACAGTAAATACAGTAAATAATACATTAAAAAGGAACTGTAAATTTCACAGAATATTATTTACAAGCAAATGTATGGCGTTGTGTCCAGAAGGACGGCATTTCCCATGATGCCCTTGGGGCGAAAAATGGACGCAAAACGTTGTGACGTAAAAGAAAAAAGTTTTTGTTGTTGTTAGCAAGTGGGCTGTGCTGTGCTCCTTGTTACACGAGTTAACATGTTTTCTTTAGTTCATTCAAGTAGCTAAACAGAAATAACGGAGTCTCGTATCGTCAGTTTAGAAGTCTTGAGACTAAGCTGCAATATAAATATATCCATTTTTAGAAATACACGTTTATATTTGATGTAACTTTATGTCTACAACAAATGGAGGAACTGCTCTCAACCTGTATCTCTATTTAACTAACAGACACTAACTTTAAGCATAAGGTTAGTGTCCCTTTCTCTTTTTTTCCCCATCTCTGCAACCATTAACACTTACAAAAACCTTTCTTCATCTTCCTTCCCCTAGCGAAAACACTTGTTCCAGTCCATCATTCTATGAGCAAGACATCACATCATCCTGAGCGGCTGATGGAGTTGCACATCTAGCGCATATAATCTGTTTCTGTTCCAAAACACTCTTTTCTCCAGTCCTCTCCTTCCTTCCTCACTGATGCCTCACAGCAAGAAGGTTCCGGGTCTGAATCCATGGGCCGACTGGGGCCTTTCTGAGTGGAGTTGGCATGTGTGAGTGTGTGAGTGTGAATGGTTGTCTGTCTCTCTGTGTTAGCCCTGAGATAGACTGGAGACCTGTCCATGGTGTACCCCGCCTCTTGCCCGATGACAGCTCCAGCCCCCCCCCGCAGCCCCTCACAGGACAAGCGGTTACAGAAGAAGATGAATGAATGAATGACTCTTCACGTCCTGTACGGTGTCCCTTTTTGCGTCTGCATTCTCGGGCCCAATGGCCATATTTCCCGCCGACATAACACATATCCCTGTGCTTTTTATTTCCCCTGCCTCTTCCCCTTCCTCTGTGTTCTGTCATTAGGAAGATGGTATCTTCCTCTGTTAAGAGTATCTGTCCTTTCTTTCCCTTCTTCTTGCTTTTGTAATGCCGTTCTGCTCGTTTAGCATACTCTTGTACGTCGGTCATTCTGGCAGTGCCATAGGACACCATATGTTTAGTGACGAAGCTGCTTATTTCCTTTCGAGAAAGTATTCCTAAGCTGTTGTTCATAGGGGCTGTCCTGGTCATGGTTTGCTGGTGGATGTCATGGACTTCCTTAAGTCTAGCATAATATGTATCTACATCCTCCTCTTCCTTCTGGACACACCTGTTTATTTCTGTCCAGTCTGCTCTAACCTGATATTTCCTTCGGGTCCTTGCTATAAGGGCATTCAATCTCTGGTTCAGGTCAGCAGTCTTATATGCTAAGGGTTGGCCATTGTTTCCTCTAGGATTCCAATCTCCACCAATTAAACACCAATCTGGAACCATTACCTGGTGGACTGCCCTTTCTAGCTCTAGGCCATTCAGGCGGTAACTTTCGTGTAGCCCTCTGATGCCCTCCTCCCATTGTCTAACATTCACTTTACGGTGAGGGATGCCTTCAGTAGCTTTCTTTACATCTTCAGCAGTCCTGGGTCTATAGACATACATTACTGGTTTGGAGTCTCTGCCTTCACCAGGATTAGGATTGGGCACTGCTATCACTGGGACTGTTTCAGTCTCGTCTGTATGGAGATGTGGTTGTGGTGCAAATGGGTTTAGTACTGACCATATGTTTTGTTTTGTACCATCAGGAATTTGATTTGGTGGATTAGCCAACATGTTTTATGTCCTTATTTTAATCTGTAAATTGTTCCAGCCTGATTTCCAGGCAAAATGTAAATGGTATTTGGAATTTCATTCTCAAATTTAGTCCTTATTTTACTCCATAGTTGACTTAAAATTTAGTGATAAAATTCATTTTTGTATTTTCTGGACAAAATAAGCTAACAATCTGAAGATTTAAAAAACAAAAACTCATAATAATAATAAAAATGAAATGGCTGCTTTGTACTTCTGTATAAAACGGCCCAATTTCTTATTAATGCCAACTACAACTGTGGCAGGTTTCACTGACAAATTCACCTTATTAAAGATATACTAAAATAATAAAAATAATAATAATAAAAAAAATAAAAATCTGCTCATTTGAACCTGTCAAATCTCTTAATTTGCAGGTGTGTGTTAATGTGATGGTATCAGTAGCAACACCCTGGGTAAAGAACAATAGTTGCCAGGTAGGGCGTTGTTAGGGTGGAGATAAAACTGGAGAAAGGCTCGTACAGTTTTACAATCAGATCAATGGATACCAAAGGTTGGCTTCTAACTGAATGTTTTATGGTCAAACATTTGTTTTCACAATTTCCTTTGCCTACCACATTGATTCCTGATCTCTACGTAAAAGCCCATAAAATCACTACGTTGAATCAACTGTTTTTTGAATGGTTTGCTTTAAATGGTTTATGGGCTGTAAGGAAAAAAACACTGATGAGATCACATTTACCTCTGACTTAATATTTTGGAAAGTTTCACAAGAGAATTATGAAATACAGCTGTGTCATCGTTACTGGTAAACTGGGATAAGATAAGATCAGATCAGATAATCCTTTAATGTATCTCATAGTGTCTGCTATGTCTGTATCTGTAGTATCTACCTTTTGTTTCTTTGTAATGTTGTTATTGACTTTACTTTACTTTAAACTAGAAAGAGTATTGGTTCAAATGGATATAAATGAAAACACATGTATCTCAAACTGACTCAAACTTAAGAGATATTAGGTAAAAAGTCAGAATATAGTTAAACACATAAGAAATGAAATATAACTGATGAAGAATATATTAGATTAGGTCCATAATTCATTCATTGTAGTTTCATATGATAGCTTTTCATTTCCTTTAAAATCTTTGATGAAATCATGCTGACTTTGAATTTCGTATTTTAGCTTCTTTTGGCATATTATCTTATATTTTTGATGTTGTTTTACTTATTTATTTATTTTGTATTTTATATTAATATACAAAATTACATTTTATCTTGACTGTCCTAACTGTTGTTTTCCTGAGGTCAACGTGCCCAAAACNTATTCATATTATCTCATATTATTTGACTTTCTTTGTGTTGTAATATGTAATATTTCATTTTTTCTTTTAGTCAACAATTTTCCTTTTGTTTTTTGACAGTAATGAGCCTCCATACATACTCCCATGCAATACAAGTTTCTCCAGTGTTTATGCTTGAGGGACCGGTTTGGCTCGACTGACCCGACCCGGCCTGGAGTAGCGGTGGGCCGGGCTGTCACGCCGTGAAGGGGCGGGACAGGTGAGGAGACGCTAAAAGACAGAGAGGATTGACTTGTCTGGCTGTAGCGTGTGTCTCTTTCCATGTGGAAGACAGAAACCGGAGAAGTTTGTTTTTAAAGATAGCCCTCTCTGTTTGTGTGGCACTCCAAAGGTTTTCTGAGGGAGCGTTCTTTTTTTAATCCAGCTGCGCGAGACACTTTAGCGGTTTTTCAAAAGGGGAGTGTATAGCAGCCACAAAGTGTTTGGCTAAATACATTTTAAAAACGGTTTGTCATTATTAAGCGTTAAGGGGGTGACTATTATTTTTAGCAAAGTTTCTTTTTAATATATAGATAGATAGATAGATATTTTTTATATATATAAAAAATAATAAGCTTGTCCGGGTCGCCATGGAGAGGCTCGACTGTCACTCCGCAACGAAGGAATATCCACATCCGTTCATTCACGAGGTGAAGCTGACCAGAGCGCAAAGGATCAGGGTAACTTTTTATTTCAAGTCTGAAATTGGCACAGAGTGGCGGACAGTGTAGAAATAATAATATATGATTGTTTAGAAAAGAAACGAGCTGTTTTAGAAAGTCAATTCAGCCACTAAAATTATGCCACCTGAAACTAATCAGGTGGTGATTTGGCTGGTGGGAGTTCAGTTTTCACCCGAAATAAACTCCTTATTTCTAAACACAGTAATGTCATCTGGTTTAGTTCAACACACTGAACTGTAGGGATAAACACAAACTCAGAATTTGCTAGAATTTAATGTCATGAGACAGTCTAAGTTTTAATAGCTGTCAAAACTCAGCTGTCCCTTCACCCACAATTACTTGTTTCTGCTTTCAATTCAACCGGCAACCCGTCAAAGAATAGAGCGTCTTTGACAGCCCTCTGTAATGTCTAAGCAAAACAGGCGAGTCATAAATGTGTCAGGCTTAGTCGGACGTGACGGATCATAACTGCATACCACAGAGTTGCATAACTCCGTGACAAACTGGAAATGTCAAGATGAGGCAATCTTTAATTTGAATCTCTTCCACGTTTATTGTCGGTGCAGGTGTGTTCTCTTCTCACATCTGACACACTTCTTCACATGCAGAGCGAAAATCTTACTTTTGTTTGTTAACTTTGAACAAAACCATTCATTAAAGACAGCAAACACCTCTATAAGTAACCATTAATGTACCACGTTACTGTGTTACAGCGTTAAAATTGCATATAGATAGAAAACAGGTCCAGTTTTGTCTACGACGTAATCGTATTTTTTCCTTCCTCTGTAGGGAATCATCCAGGGCAGCATCCTCTTCCCCATACGTGCCACCCTGGCGGCCATTTTCTTCCTCATCATGTGGCCCCTTGCCCGGCTGCGTTTGGCCGGCTTGTCTGAGGAGGAACGCTCTCGGCCCGTCAGAGGCTGGCGGCTCTGGCTCTTCCACCCGATCATCTGGTTCCTGAGCCGGGCGGCTTTCTTCTCGCTGGGTTTCCTGCGGATTGAGGTCAAAGGTCGCCGGGCCAATCTGAAGGAGGCGCCGGTGTTGGTCGTGGCCCCCCACAGCGGCTTTCTAGACATGCTGGTCCTGTGTCCCACCCAGCTGGCAACTGTGGTATCGCGGTCCGAGAACACTAGCCTTCCTGTCATTGGAGGTAAAGAGCTGCAATTTAGTTGACGGCCAGCAACTCTTAATTATTATTAATCAAGCTGAAATGCAAATCATTTGTCTGTTCGGTGTTACAGTAAATTCAATACCTTTGCGTGGTTAACACAAGCAGTAACAAAGCTTGGACTCTCAACTAACTGATGATAAAAATAGACCAACAGTGGTGCATTTCTTAAAAGGACAGGCAGCTGTTTTGAAGCTGATAATAAACCAAATATGAGCATGTGTTTGGCTGGACAACACAAGAGATTTGCTGACATCTATTTGACCCTTTGCTGGCCTTCTGATTGGTCAGCTGACCACCAATCGGAGAACCTCTGCACATGGTCAAGTTTTGACTTGTGACATGACGGACTTGGTTGCAACAAAACTTAAAACTAGTGGAAAGGAGCCGTTTGAGATTGTTCAGCCATTTTTATGGACCAAGGAATTAATCTTTAACATAAAAGTCTGACTCATAAAAATACGAAGACAATGACAAGTCCACAGATATTGTCAGTTAATGTGCTTGTGGGAGTGCCTTAAGGCAAAGGGACGGTTGGTGTTCACTCAGAAGTATTTTATTTTTGTTCTTCACCTGAACCCTGTGGATGTCGGCTGTTTTACTTGTCAACCTGCTCAACCTGCTGCTTTAAGGAACTGCTCGCACCTCCTTTTGTTCATCATGCAGGTGTAAACGACACTGATTGTTTCACCAGCATGAAGTGTGCCCTTAAATTCTTGGTTTGCATAGATGGTTCACATGAGCTGTTGCATAGAATGCTAAACATGAAGAACATGAGGAAGCTGCAAAGTCGGAGGCACAGAGAGAAAGTGGAATCTGACCTTGCAGGAGAACAGTTTATTCACCCTGCAAGGATTTATTCCATCAGGTTTTTTTATAGTGTATGACATGATATTTTTCCTGGGCTTGGCTTTTGCACTGCTGCATGCCAGACAAGAAACCTCTGCCCTTGTTCCCCACCTATTATGCAAACAACCAAGAGTATTATTTGGAATAGAGAGGTTAGGGAATGTGAAAGTATGCAAGGAAGTCCAAAGATAAACAGCTGACTCAGTCCATTGGTTTCTAATCTGCTCTGCTACTTCCCGTCTTGCTTTCTCCGCCGTGTTGTTCTCAGCTCCTCCCTCTGTTCGGCTTTTTGTTTATATTTTTTTTATTTATATTTCCAATTGTGTTTCAGCTCTGCTGGAGTTCAACCAGTCCGTGATCGTGAGTAGGAAGGATCCACAGTCGAGGAAAAATGCAGTTGCTCAGGTCACCGAGAGGCTGACCTCCAACGGCTACTGGCCCCAGGTGAGATGTTTTCTTGGTCTCTCAGACCTCGTGATGCTTCTGTTTACAAAAGATAGTCTGTTGCAGAGAAATGGTCTGTCTTGGCTGGAGTCTTGTTTACAGAACTGGTAATTGTGACCAAATTATCCAGCCAGAATTGGTGACCACAAAATGGAAATGGCGCCTACTTAAGTTAATTTGATTGAAAAGATTAAGGCATCACTTTAAATGGAAATCAGCCATCTGTTTTCCAATTCTTCAGAAATGGCTTTATAATTATCACAATGAATCAGTTGGTCAGGATTAGATCAAATATTTGAGATTAAATCTGTGAGCTATTTAGAGGGGAATACAGACAGGAATAGCCAAGCAGCAACGTGGCTACAGGAAACCACGAAATGTTGGTAAAATTCAAAAAGTTGTCGCGATGATAAATTGGTGGGTACTAAACTGGACTAATCTACTAATCTCAATTTTGAAGTGACGCGATTGAGGTGAGACCAATGGGAGCGCTTGATAAAGCTGATTGACATTTGGGGCAATCATTTACCNNNAAATCGACTTTGGTTTCTACCACCAATTCTCTGCGCTGATAGCAGGCTTGGAGCAGCATATGAATCCAGATGGAGTGGCTGTGTTATTGGGATTTTCTTTTGTAATCGAGAGCACTGAGGAGCTAGCTCTGTACATAAACTAGTA
>JASGAT010379518.1:0-39488 GCA_030220025.1 Chelon auratus
AACACATACAGTCACTCCATGTGGTCGCACACCCACCCGTTTGTTTGATGTTGACTTCGATACACGTGACCCATGAAATGCCATGGGTTTCGCAATGTTTTGCGAAGTATTTATCAGTGGTTCTCTTTCAGTGTTAGTATTTGGGTGACCTCCATTGAAATCAACGGCCTACAAAGTCAGTGTTTGTTTTGGATTCATCTGGTTGCCAATATACACAAAGGTTGCGGGTATTGCCACAGCAATTTTCGAGCAATCAACTTAATAGAGTGAGCTACTATAATCATGAACTCAGTCTGATGTGTGTGTGATGCAGTGCACCTGTGATTTTTAAGGTATAAGGTATAAACTACTTTTTACCCTTACAGGGTGTGGCTCCTTTACGTTTCTCAGCTTAAAGACACAGACTTTGTTATGTCATCTCTTAGGAATGTATTCGCCTTAAAGAAAACCTACAGAGATTACATAACTCCTCAGACATGTGGCACAAGTGTAAGAGATAATCAACACTGATATTGTGCCATTGCACATGTGGCTGTTTGGATCGATTACGACTCAGTGGTAAGATGAGTATGGTTCATGTGGCAAAGATATTTTTAAGAAAAAATAATCAAATCTACTATCCAGGTTGACTGAGAAACTTTCATGGTGTTCTCATTTTATTATATATTTCCAGTCTGTACCGTGTTGTTTCTAAAGGTATTGCTTTTGTGTGTGGTAAATGCAAGAATAGTTGGAAGTTACACTATTTTTACTGGTATAATAACTGCCTATTAAAATATGCAGGTAATTACAAGACAAGCCATGTTTAAAGAGTCAACATTGCCATAATCCTCTCTGACATTTAAACTTGTTCTGAACTTTTTACTCTTACAGGCCGTGAAACTGAAACTAAACTGAGCTGTGAGGCACTGAATAGCATTTAAATGGCGCTCAGAGACATTTACACAGTTCACCAGAAATTCACACTTGAAATTTCTGACTTCTGTAACGCTGAGCTACTATGGCCTCACCTGGCATTCTGCTCAGGGTCCTCAAAGTACTTGGGGATGAGAGCAAAATACTTGCCCATCTTCAGCCACAGGTCAGACTGGGGTACCCAGCCATTATGGGCATGGATGGCATGGTACTTGGCCAGTTGCCTGGCAATGAGCCTGCAAGTATATGCAAAAGAGTTGCAGTTAACAATCCAGGTGTAGATAAACTTATTAATCATAAATTAGAATACATCTTCTTGTCAGAAAGCAAAACTTCAACAACTCAGGTTAAAACAAGTCAGACTAAAAACTTTATGTTTAGCCTTATTTTGCAAACTTCTTTGTCAGTTTCAAAATCTCAGATTTTTAAAACATTTTCCACTAATTCTGTTTTTACCTGAAAATAGGCTGGCTGCGAATGTGCTCTGGCTCCAGGGCAGTTCCTTGCAGAAATTCATAGCACAGGCCGTTGTTGAAGGTGCAGTAAAGGCGCGGGGCACAGCGGTGCGCTTGTAGTACTCGGAAACTTTTCACTTCGTTTTCCCGGTCGACCAACAGTTCCGTCTTGTTGCCGTAAATACGGACTAGGACCACGTCCTGCATGACCGCACCCACATAGCAGCCGAGTAGCTTATTGGTGATTCCATCTGTGAAAAACTGCAAGAGACGGAGGAAAGAGCGGAGAACAGGTGAATCTGGGAGAAATCTAAATTTGCCTAGTAGTTCAATGATCCAACTCAACGCCTACAGTTAGTGGGACCATCCACATGATGCTATTTAAGTACTGAATAACTACATTGTATTGAGCATGACGTAATTTCTGAGAGGAAAGAGGGAAAACAAGGGCGGAAGAATGAATCTAGCAATGACAATGTTGGCTTTGGCCGTTTAGCTGATTTAAGGTGGACGGTCTCTGGTGAGTGGTGTCTGTGTTGGGCGGGGAGGGTGTGGGCAGTTTCCAACATACCAGCCCTAATTGTTCACTTTGTCTGGGATTGACTGAGAATGGCAGGACTGCGAGGAATTTTATTTTGCAGGAGGAGGCAATGTCTGGCATTCGCTGAGTTCCCACTTTGCTCTTATTCATGAATATATAGGCATGGCAGAGCATGTGACTACCCTTCATCCCCTCTTGTGTTTACCTAGCAGGGCCACGCCCCCGGTTACAGCTAAGAGGAAAATAAAACCTCATGTACAGAGTGTGCATGTCTCACTGTACAGTTTATATAGGTTAGTGTAAAGACACTACACCGGTTTGACTTTGGCAAATCAGTCAGCACCCACAGGATCAGTACAAGTCAATTATGCAAACTACAAGAAGTCACGCTCTATTTGGCGTCTGTGTTTCTTCTGGAAGTTTACAAGAACAGTCTGAATGTCCAGCTTATACCTTACAAAGAGTATCTTCTGATCGTCCCTGACAAAAATCAAAAATTCATGAAGGATTCCAGTTTGGCCTACTCAGCCACTGAGGCGACAAAGCCCCCATATTACATAACCACTTCTAAAGATTTTTTTTTTTTTTTCCCCCGTCCATGCCACTGAAAAAGGGAGTCAGGTGACACAGAAGAGTATGTTTGAGTAGGTTAGCAGGGTGCGCAAAAAAGAAACGAGAGACTCCCACAGCTTGGTCACGGCCGGAGCTGACGCATGAGCAGACGCAAAACATTAACGCAGATAAAATAGCGCAGTATCTCCTGGGCTGTAATTTAGTGCCTGACCAGCAAGTCTTTGAATGTCAACATCAATTTTATAGTGACATAAACACAATTTATGTCCTTTTCGCCCCCTGCAGTCTTACGGTAATAGCCAGTTGCGTGAGACATTAGCACTATGAATCAATTTACGTTGGCTGCAGTTAGCTTGAGTTTTTATGCGGGAACACCTTACTAGCTAAGTTTTAGCATTTCAAAAGACACGACGAGAACACCATACGGGGTGAATGTGTAATATAAAGCGAACAGACGGTAAAATGTTAAATATAAAAATAAAATGGCACCTTCACTTTGACCTCGGACGGCTTCCAGTTTGGTCTCAGCTCCTTCATCAGCTTCAGTGCACCGGTTCTGTAGTCGCTCTCGTCAACGGTCACGTCTATTTTGGGCACAGCGGGAGCCTCGTCGGGTACGTGAATGTAGTTGGCCATAGCTAAGACTTTATTTCTTCAAACGTTTCGCACTCTGGAAATTGGACTACCGTTCTTTGCAGCAAAATGCGCAATGTATGAAAATGCGTGGAGGGCTGCGGGTATATAATCGTGCTAGAGTCAGTGTGAGGCAACGCCTCTCAAAAAGCCCCACCCACTTGGAAAAAAAAAATCCCCCCCGATGCATTCTGGTAGACGGGTGACTCATTAGAGGCGCGTGTTCAAAGTGTCAGCGCGCACCGTAGGTGGAGCTTAATCGATTAAAAATGTCTCTCTGCGCATTTATATCTGAACGACTACTGTTAATTAAATGTTTCACTCAAGATTAACAAACTACACAAGAATTGTAAGGCACAATTGTACACGAACCACATTCAGTACTCAGATTTCTCTGTACAATACTCAGTATGGATTTAAATCGGCGTGCTTAGGCGACTATTGTCGAACGTACACGTATGTGCAGACGTCACATCCGCAACCTACTTGAATGAAATAGATTTGTGTCACGTCTGAGCGCTTTAAATGTCAGAGCTGCGACACTGATAGAGTAAATCCACCTTATCTACATTAGTCCCCGCGTTTTAATTAACTTCACACTGGTAAACTTATAGGAGAATATCGTCAATACAAAATGTATTTATTATTTTAATTGTGGTTCGCCATTAACATGAGTCCCTCCCAATTTAAGTGGCAAAAGCCATAAACTTACATAGGTTCTGGCTGCATTACATTAACTCAGTGGCAGCAGCATTGAGATGAAATGTTGAATTTGAACATAGTCTTTTCTGATTCAGGAAAAGCTGGCGAAAGCTCTTTTAAGTCACACAGATACCAGGGGCGGATCTTCAGTTTTCATGTGATTCAAGCGGTAGAACAAGTTGCCCTCTAATTCCAGAGTTGGCCCTGGCCCCTATGCGTGTCCTCAGGCAAGACACATGTGGTGAAACATACGTAATGGAGTCCCTTAAACCTTAAATCTAATTTAGGATCAAATACTTATTCATTATCTATTGCTGTTTATCCGGTAAGTGTCACAGGGGGCTGGAGCCTATCCCAGCTATTGTTAGACAAGAAGCAGGCCACACCTTGGACAGGTCACCAGTCCATCAGAGAGAGTTTGAAAAACCAGTTATTTAGAAGCATGCCTCCAGAATGCGAGAGGAAGCCAGAGAAAACCCACAGAGGCAGAAAGGCCTCAGCTGGCTGAAAGATTCAAACCAATAACCTTCTTGCTGTGCTGTGTCAGTGCAAACTACTACACAACTGTGCCTCTAGGAGATTATACTGCATACTTATATTATAAGGGTGTTAAGGTGTCAACCATATAAACTCTATGTATAGGTTTGAACTTTAAACTGTGTGTTGACTGTTATTGCAGAGCAATTGAGAGCTATTACAAATCTGTTCCCATTCAGAGTATGAAGCAATGTCAGTTCAAGTCAAACTGATTTTATCAGGTCGTTATCATGACCACTGGATCTTGGTTTCTCTTATCTCTAACATACAACTGGCATAATCTCATTATGGCTGCTTGAGTCTACCCTCATAGCAGTCAATGAACTCTTCTACACAGATATGTTTTAGATCAGTGGTATCGCACAAGGAATATTTCCATCTTGGTATTAAGAGGCATTGGTGTTTTCTTCCACGCTGCCATTCTTATAATGCCAGATCTGGTTTGTTTGATTTCTTGGTAACGCACAACAGTACCTGGGAACCGCGTCGCACCAATTGTCCAACCCTCGACACTAACCGGTCTCCATATAAACAAGGATTTCAATTATATTCGATGCAGGGGCCAGTCTGGGTAGTGTTGACTCACCCTGTAAACAATGCCCTGCTCTCCACCCACAGCGGTAAACACATACACCTGGGAGCGCTGCCCAGTTGCCAGTTGTTGCACCGGTCAGCTCTCCCAGGTGTTATGGATGCTGGTATACATGAGGAAAAAGATGGGGAACATGCAGGGGAAACGCCTACTGCAAAGTTTGTGTTCCCTTATACGCATGTTTTTAGTCATTTTCCAAAAAGCCAAGCGAGTACAAATCCGTTTTTCTCAGCCGATAGAGCCACCTAAATCAGATGCCGTTAGTGAGCCACTGACCCAAAAAGCACAAGCCTACAGGCAACAACACAAGTTGAAATGGATAGTTTGCCTATTGAAATAACTTTGTCTAATGTTTCTTGTCAAAAGTTCATTCTGTAATATGTGCACCTTTGCAGCAACCAGGGAGCACCTCCGGGGGTTTGAGTGCTCGCTCATGGGGGATGCACATCCTTGTGTGCCTGGACTAGTACCATTAACATAAATAGATGAGGTTCCACCGAGATTTGAACTCGGATCACTGGATTCAAAGTCCAGAGTGCTAACCATTACACCATGGAACCCACATAGTCACTGCCAGGTATAATAATGCTGACTTTTGCCAAAGCACAAGAGGAGCTACTGTTGCTGTTAAGGCTGAAATCTAATCAAGCGTTACTACAACAAAAGGATTTTCCTTTTCGCTGTCAAGTGTTGCTGAACATATCCCATTGTTGTGAGTGCTTGCCTATTAAAACAGTGGGTCAAGCGGGTGTTACTGCACCTCATGTGCTTCTATCTCAGGGAGTTTCAACCTTGGTGATGGATATAAATTACCACTACAAGGGAGAAAAAAAAAGAACTTTTACAAACGTTTTCAAGCAGCAGCAGTTTAGTGGTTCTGAAAATAATTTAATTTTACAGGAAAAATAAATTTGCATCAGTAGGAACCAAGAGAATCTCTGCTTTACACATGTAGATGACAGAACGCATGGTTCCTTCTCATGCCTCTAGACAGCCTTCAGGTATGGTTTCCTCATTAAACTCCTCTACCTGGCGTTAACCTTCAGTCTGCAGTGATCGCCATGCGGCACTGGCGCTCAATCAAAGTAGTCTTCTATGTCGATGTTGGGGTTGAGCAGATCCTCTCCGTACGGCGTCAGGTCCATCTGGTTGAGGATCAGGTTCTCAAAAGTCTCTTCCAGGTCAGTTTCACCAATCAGCACCGCTCCCACCATCCTCCCTCCGCTGAGAACCACCTGCAGCAAAAACGGGAATAACCTGTTAAAATACGTCTGCGGAGAACTGTCGACCTTGTCTCTGGTTTTGTGAACGAGGGCCGTGACACGTCGAGCCGAGGGTCGGCCGTTTTTCCGTGCCAGGCCGTCAGCGAATGTTTGTTTTTCCACTGTGTCCAGTATTGTTAGGACTAGCCAGACCACTGTCCCCGGGCTATGCCATCAATTCATCGTGTTAAATTGGTTATCATGTTAAATATTTTCTCAATGACATGATCCTCTAGAATGAATAAACTGTAGACCAAAGGATCAGATCCATTCGGAAGAGGTCAGATCAGTACGACAGTCTGTAGCTCTTCCTAGATTCCTAGATACTAGGTATTCTGTTTCCCTAAAGAGATACTTCCTTTCTTGACACAGGGGAGGAACCTATTTACCAACTAAGAGTTGGTTGTGGTTTGTTCAAGGGCAACTTTTTGATCCAGATCCAACCCATGCGAGGATACGTCACAGTCTGCCTTTCATTGTCGGCAGGTATTTGATGTGTCCGTACTGTTAGGAATGCCGTGTGAACAACAAAGTTCTTTCTTGTTTTCTTATCAAAAACATTCTCTGTGTTTGTGGAATTGTTCCTCCAGGAACCAGTGACGTCACTGGTTCAGAATTTCAAGGTGTTCATTAATGGAATTCTAATCTACGCACATGGGAACCTGGGGTGTGATTTACTTGGAAGAAGGTGTTCCCCAAGTCTTCAATATTTTCAAAATAGATTGGAAAAGACATCCAAGACCAGAAGGATCAAGAGGACAGATGTCAGTTTAAAGAGCAATGCTGCGTTTGATCAACATAATAATGGCTACAAGCTTGGGGGTTGATTTATGATTTGACCTATTTGGAGTGCAGATGCAGTGGTAAATCATTTAATGTTTTTTTGTTTTTTTCATACGCCTTTTTTTAGCCAGACGGCACACCACACTCACCCCCACAAGTTGGTGAGCTTACGTGCATGCAAAGCAGTTTCAACAAGCTGATCACGTGTCTACATTTGATGCTGGCTCAGACTCGGCATTCAAATATAAAAGGAGACTGAAGAAAACACAAGATGCACAATCACAAGACAGCATTATGGCGTGCTTGCTCTCTTTCGTGTCACCTTGACATACTCCCGGCCTTTGGTGCAGCGTACCAGCAGCTCATGGTCAGGCCCCAAACCCTGCCCGTTAAACTTTCCCAGCAGGACCACCTGTGGAACGAGCAGAGGAGAGGAAGTGGTTTGAACAGACAAACAAAGACGCGACTGAGCCTTGAGGCAGAGAAAAGAGAGCGCTGGGAAACGACCTTGACAGGTTTTTCAACATTACAGAAAACAACACGAATCACGTAGTGGATGATTAACGTTCTAGTTATTGTTTAAAACAAAAAAAAACAAAACATTGCTGCAGTAAAATGTTCTTCACCTTGTAGTTGAAGAATTTGGTAATATGTGAGAAGAGCTCGAAACAGAAGTCCAGCTCTATTGGTTCGGAGAGGCTGTGTGCCGCCATGCAGCGGCCTGTGTACCAGCCCATCTGACGGGCCTGTGTCCACAAACGCATCTGTATATAGCACACACAGGAAACACAATATCTAATATAAAAAACAGAGGATTTATAACGCTGTTTTCAAGATTTTCTCACTCCAGGAGTAAAGGAGAAAGAAAACGTTTGAAATGTAATGTTAGCTCTGGTTCCAGTTTATATCTACAGTACAAACATCTGTCCAGAGACATGTAGTGAGGACATTAAGGAATTTAATACATTTCTTTTGCTGAATATTGCAATGTTATTACTTAATTATTCATTTTATCCTATTGATCATGCACTTGGATTTAGCCTCAAATAAATACTTCTGGTTTTAGCCCAAAATTACGACATAATCATAACCATCAGGACTTAAAGATATGGGAACTGAGCGTATCTAGAATAAAACATTTAGAGTTGGATGAAGTGATTGTAAACAGAGTATAATTTGCGGATTGCCAACAATAAAGAAGTTATAAAAAAGGAAAAAAAAATACAACAAACGCTGATTTTGTCAATTAGTTTACCTGTTGCCAAAGTGGGCTGTGTTCCCAGCACGCGGTGCACACGTCTCCTGCGGCATACACATCCGGCTCCGACGTCATCATGTGATCGTCTACTCTCAGGCCGCCATCATCTGCCAAAGCAAACTAAACACATGAAACAAAATGTAACAACCGGTCTCATTATGAAGGGTACTTTTTGGTTGACATGAGAAGTCTGAGTAGAATATACGCTAACTTTGATACAATAGCTCTTTTCTAGAACAACACTAACTTATTACGAGCAAAAATGAAGAAAACCCATAAGTGCCGGAAAACTGCAGTTCCTCAAATGGCCACTTGAGGCTAGCTCCAAAACCTCCATGTTAAAATGGCTAACATTACAGCAGCAATGAACATCCTGGTGGAAATAAATTATTGGCCTTCAGAGATAATTTCCCCACTTTCGACAGCTGTACAGTAGGCAAATTTCAAGGTAATTCCCTTGAAAATTCCCCTGGCCACTTTCCTGCCTCACCTCTACTCACGCTCCAACTCTTTGACATTTTATCTGTCGGCCAGGAGTTAGGTGGAATCTGGTACTGCCAAGATGTCAATTTGCAGTATATTAGTGTTGGGAGAAAAAAATAGTTACAGCAATATTTTGAGTGACACACGGTATTTTATATAAATATGAATTAAACTTTTTGCCACTTCAATAATAAAAGCAATTGTCTTTTCAGTCCACTAGATGGAGCTGTTGAGTTTTTTCTTGATGACACCAACATAGTTGCCGGTCAGCGAGTTAGTTGGTTGAAGAAAGATAGATGCATCAGAAAGTTTGAGGACGTAATTGGCAAATAAACATAAGTGAGGAATCAAAATATACTGGATGTTATCACACTAACACCATGACTAAAGTATTGTGGTAATGTCATAATACTGTAATGTGCTGCCTTCAACTCCAAGTTAAATTGGCTTAATGTGCTTAAAATTGAAATATTCATATCTTATGTTAAATTAGGAACAAACAGTGTGCAACTCCTGATGTTTAATTCAATCTTGAGGCATGAAAGCCAATTTTTGCTGAGACCTGACACGGCACAGGCACGTTGTGGTAACAGCTGCTTAGACAGGCGACCTTTTGATGAATCACTAAAAGCAGGAATATATTTAATGCTAATTGAGAACAACAATGCTCCCAAGGCTTGAAGAACCCCACAGCACTGGCAGATTCACTAATAAATTCTGCTTTGCATATGGATGAGTTTCCTTACAGTGTTTCCATGGAGAAATGGCTCAGTGTTTGGCACGACACCGGTGGCACTGACAACCAAATCGCAGCCAAATGTTTTTCCACTGGTCAGCTGGACGTAGACTGGCCAGGACCCTGCTGAGACAGAAGAAAAGCTCGAGGAATGAAAAAGTGGGGGGGAAAAAAGGGAAGCAAAAGGAACAGTTAGAGGACGACGAATCTAGTTCTCACCGCTCTCATGACTTAGTGTTTGCTGTGGGGAATTGAGGAGCTCCTCAGAAGTGAGGATCTTTTCCACTTCACACTGGTATTCCACTGAAACTCTGCGGGACACCTGAGCACACACAGGCAGAGTGGAGAGAGTTATTAGAGCAGGAGGACGGCATAACATAGCATGAGGTCAAAACATATTATTTGCATCAGATATTTCCCAGAGAAAGAAACTGCTCAACGCAAAGGCCATGCACATGGTAACAAACATTAATACACGGTTACATGGACACTAGTGCTCCTGTAATGATCAGCATAATAACCCAGTCATGCAAAACAGAGCAGACTGGCCTCTTGATATTGATTAATCCTCTAAATAGGAAAATAGTAGCAGCTGATAACTATATCATCATATCACATGCTCGATCCAAATGCTTCTCTTTGGTTAGGATGAATAAGTTCTTTCTGCGCATGTTTGTCCCCACGGAGGGTAAACATCAGGTGATAAGACGAGACGGAACAGAGATGAAACCAAACTGGTTTGTGCCTGACATCATTTTTTTTTTTTTTTTTGTTGGAGGCATTAAAACAGTTGAGGGATGTTTAGCAATAGACAAAAAGTTGGGGGGAAATATACACCTATCAGGCATTACATTATGACCACCTTCCTAATATTTTGTAGGTCTTCCCTTGCGCTTCCAAAATAATTCAGGGTACTGGTAAGGACCCCAAGATCGGCGGTTCGAACCTCGGCTGGGTCAAAGGAGGATGAAGAAGTAGTTGTTGCTGGTGGGGGCCTTTGGGTCCTACGCACTGAGAGGAGGGGCCTCTGAGGATCATCCCACAGATACTTGATCAGTTTGGGATCTAGTGAATTTGGAGGTTTTTTTTTTGTTTTTTTTAAGTTGTTCCTAAACTGTTTTTGTGCATGTGCCTGTGTCACGCTGCGTCCTGCTGGGGATGGCTGCTGCCATCAAAAAGTGTTATGGGGTGGGGGTGTCTGGTCTGGTCTAAGTGGGTGGTACATGTCTAAGTAACATCCACATGAATGCCAGGTCCAAAAGTTTCCCAGCAGAACATTGAATTGTCAGCAGAAATTGTCAGTTTTAATGTTGTGGCTGATCGGTATATCTTATCAGATCATTTTATTTGGTGTCCATGTAAACAGTTAAGTTGGAATCTCTTATCAGGATGACTTCAATCAGGTTGAAGAAACCTCACCGACCCATGTCTCACCTGCTCGGCTCCTCGTAGAACTATCCCATCATGCCAGTCTGGGCCGAGAGCACTACCAGCCTCTGTAGGGCCATGCCCGCGTGGATTTCTATCTGAGAATGGACAAACATGCATCAAAGTGCCATCTGTGCAGAAGGGAGTGAGAGAATGCTGCAGAGCAAAACGTGGAAGTGAAACTAGTCGTCAGATAAAGACCTGCTGTGAAAGTTTGCGCCTCTCCAGCTGCTGGTTCCTCTGTGGTGTAGCGAGGTCTCTTACAGGGGGCAGCTACCTCTGGTTTGCCAGCCTCGAGCGACGGGATGAGGAACTGAGCCGCTCCGGCATCGAAGAAGGTGTTCCCTATGGCCTTGTCCTTCACGGCCCAGATCACCTCACAGCCCTCCACCTCGTACCTAATCAGTAAATGTTCATTAATAGCAAACAGATTAACTGGACGTCTGAATAAATAATCACTAGGCCATGGCTGGAGTCAGGAAAACATAAACATATTCTTTGTTATGGCATGTCCGCATTTTGGTCACGGCAGACTCACACTAATTCCAAGGCAATCCCGCCGTTTCCGACAACGACGATTCTCTTCGCGCTGCACAATCGCTTCTGAAACTCCTGAAATGCGAAGAGACAACATACTGGTGAGCATCAACATGTTTTGTAACCGGCAGCCGTGTTTTTAGTGCAAATGTTTTGACTGTCTATTTATAGATTAACAAGAAGTTTCAGTCATGCACACAGATCCAGAAATGCCGTGCTAGTTGTGCATAATACATCCATATTATAATTCCTAGACTCGTAACAAAAGATCCAGATATTGCCGACTAGTAGCTTTACCTGGGCACTGTCCGTATCCCGTATTCCCAGCACGTAAGGGTTGTCCCGGGTAAGGAGCTTGGGTCTGGCACCGCTGCAGATACACAGCTTCTCATAACCAAAAACGCGGCCGTCTGAAGTTTCCACAGACTGAGAGGGAGAAAAGGATTTGTTTTAACTGTTGATTCTGACTTGGGGAAGTGATGCTTCTCCCTAAATTGTGGACATGGTTGTGGACACAAAACACACTCGTACCTGACAGTTTAATGTGGTTTAATGCAGGACTGTTATATTGGAAGACATTCACTTTTACTAGTGTACCTAATGAACTGGCAAGTGAGTATATATTTGGTGCTTGTATCAGTCCTGTTACACTGAATTTTGTACACCTGCTATATCCACTTGTCCACAAGGTGGCGACAGTAGACAGGTAATAGTCAAAAATAGATCTATTGCTAATAAGAAATCAGAGCATGTATGTTTTTGGTGTTAGATGTATATTCTACACTGATCCAAATTATCAAATCTCTTTGGTATAAAGGATTGTCATTCTATAGACACAGCATTATATACAGTCCATACAGTCCTGTTTCACAAACAGTTCCTTACACGTGACTGTGTGTGGAGTGATTTCACGGCAGAGTGGATGACAGTCAGGTTGGGAAACTTCTCCTCCAGTACACTGGATGGTCTCTCCTCCACGTCAAACTCTTCCAGCGTCTGGGACACCTTTCCGAAGAGGACAGTGGAAGATTACAAACTGCCCGCCACCCCAGTATGCTGGTCAAACAGTCTGGTGATTGTGAAGGACATGGCGTATGTACATGAATGCTGACAGAGCTCCCACTGACCTAGCACAACCATCGTAAATTATCTTTCTGACCTGTTTATAGTTGGTCACTGCCTTGATGTGCGGACCTGCTGTAATCAGAGCCACGTCTGCTGACGGAATCTGGGATGACAGCTGTCAATAAAGAGAAACATTTAGGTTGCTATATAACAATCATCGTGGCAGTCTGTGCTATTAGCGGCTTTCTATTTATGTTACACATGTACAGAGTTAACTCGTAACTTATCAGCAATTCACTTTCACCTGCTCAACACATGTCACACCCGCAATGCCACCTCCCACGATCACAAACTTAAACGTTTTCTCTTTTTTATCTGCCATTCTTCTCGAAGGCTAAGCTAACGCACCACGGCTAAAAAACGCTAGCATTTTTAAGAATATGGGTTGAACGGTTCTCAGACTCTCCCTTTCCCCTCAGCGTAAAGACAGTTACACACATTAAAGACCTAAATAGTTAGTGGTTTCAACAGTTAAAACTCTTTTAAGTATTTTTCGCGATAGTTTGCCGTGTTTCTCTCACACACGAGAGCAAGGCTCGACGCAGCGTAACTTCCGTGTTTACAATTAGCTACGGCAAGCAGCAGGAGGAAAATATAAAACTAAAACGCGCTTAATAATAGAGTCATTAAATAGTGTGTGACACCTCATCGAAACTTGAATATCTCACAGCATCAGTAAAATGTGCCCACGAGGCTTGTAGTTATTTAATATTTGTACTTGTCTCACTGGAGTACAGTACATACAGCATACTTCAATATTTGCCTTTTATAATGGATTGTTATGCATGAAAAGATAAAGAAATATCTCAGCCCTGCAGGATCAGTGAGAGTCATGTTGGCAGTGGTCGAATTTGACTAAGTACATTCCCTCAAGTACTTTACATTCTAATAAGATAATAACAATTTCCATGTACTGTATTTGTACTTTCATTTCTGTGTCAAGTGACTTTCTTCTTTCTTCTCCGCTATAATAAGTGAAATACATAAGTAGAAGATAATAAGTAGCCATTTGTTTTAAAACATGTATATAGATTTCACATAACATATATACAGTACAATAAATGAGTTATAATGGTGTAAAATGGTATTCAACTAATAAATAATGCCATATCATTAATCTACGATACCCAGCAGTGCATATTAAATATTAAATTCAGCTGTGTGTTATGAAGACCATAATAGATTCATTAATATAATTCCATATTGTAAACAGTATCATTCTGCAATAGTCCAAGAGTTTTACTTTAGGTACTTGAGGTATATTTTCAATGGGATTTTTAAAGCAGGACTTTATCAGAGTATTTTTACTTTTTCCCAAATATAGGATCGAAATACTTCTTCCACCACTGAGTACCAGTTAAGCAAGTGTAGGAGTAAGATAATAAAACTAAATTATCCAAGTAACTTCTCTATATTTTGACAGTAAAAAAAAAACACCCAGTTGCAAGTTTTTCTTGTAAATTGACCAAATTTCTTGTTGTTATAAATGTACGACATTAATTTTGGAAATTCCTCTCAGTTTTTTCCTCTGAGGATTGCCTCCACATTGGTGGTAGTCAAAAATGGAGGTCTTATACTTTTGGTCTGTACGTCCCATGACCTATTCTTCTGCACTCAGCGATGGACTGATTCGATTTTTGTCCCTAAATCAACTTGTGAACGCGATGTCTCAATTAATCCTTTATAGAATTTCTTCAAATTTGGCACAAGGACGACATGATGTGATTGTAATTTGATTATCAAAGGTCTTTATGGCCCCATAAAGAAAACTTTTTTCAAACGTTCACACAAATGATGGCATTTTATATGTACAAAAGTCAACTTCCATATAACATCATAGTGTTCTTTCAAAGTCTTCCAAAACATTATTATTATATCAGACTGGATAGGTGTGCTGTAGATGTAAAGTGCAGCTGTATGCTGAGGCATGCAAAGATGAGGTAGTCATTTTAGTTCTGGTTGTGCTATTCAAGCATGGAAACAATGTCCACAACAATGGTTGTGTTTCCATGGACGTTAATCTTTCACTAATAATCAGAATAATAAAAAGGCCTCATGTGACCTCTTCAGTCTGAACAGAAAAGCCTGCTCCAGATAGGAAAATATCAGTCCCCGATACGCATATTATTATTTAGCAGTTTCAAAAAGTTGAAATCTCTAATCAGAATGATTTCAATCGATGTAAATGTGGTCAATATTAAAAAACAAACAAAAAAACCCAAAACATTATGGGGCCATGTACCATGAGTAACACTGACATTTAAGAAATTCACTTTCAGCACCAGAAAATCTAAATAATTTTAGTTTATCTATTTGTCTAAAATGCTCCCTGTGTTACTGTGAAAGGCGTCTAAATGAATTTAGTTGAAGAGCAGGTTAAAAACCTTCTGAATTATTTTATTTTGTGGCAGAACAACCTTCTTGTTTTTGTCTGAATCACAGCTGCACCTTAAACGTCAGAGATTAATGTGGTCGCCGGGTCACGAATCAGATCACCAAATTCCATCAGCACATTCATCAGCCACCGTCGCTCCAGTGATAAACAACTCCCCACCTAACGGCAGCTCAAGTACGGCGCCATTTGTGGTTTTACATGAAGCAATCGGCCGAACTTGACACCGTCCCCGCTCCCCCGTCAGAGCGTTTGGCGGATAATGGCCGCATTTGCTTTTGGATTCGTCAGCAAAAGCTGGCACTTGTTCTATTTTTGAAAAAGCTTTTATGCAGGTGCTAGCCGTGGATGGGAGTACTGATGTCAGTGTCTGAGATGATTGGGTCACTGGTAATCAAACACGGGTTAATGCTGTGCGTCATGCTTCCCCTCTTGATTTTCATTATGTCACCCTGGACGACCCCTGTAGGAAGACAACACATGACTATATGGAATACAGTGTTGTGATCACAGTGCTGCCACTAAAAGGAACATATGTAAACTGTTATTATGATGTTTTATTGAATTTAGGAATCTTTTTAATAATTTCACTATTGCTTTATTTTATTGTAATAGCTGAAAACCTGTGAACCAAACCTAGAAGGTATTTTGGTAATATTTCATGTGCATTACATTAAAAGTAATGCAGTAAACATTGCTTTTATCAGTTCATAAAACTGATCATTTGATTATTATAGGACATCAAAGCAGAGATTATGGGTATTTATTAGGGGTGGGACTGATTTTAAAAAAAAAATTAATCTAATTAATTAGAGGCTTTGTGATTAGTTAATCTCGATTAATCAAATTTTAATCGCATAACAATATTTGCCCCAAAANAAATAATAGAGACAGACATGAATACTGTAAACTTAAGCAAGTCTGGAAAAATGCATTTAATTGCATTTCAATTCAAAAGAGTAGGAAAAGAAAGAAAATATCCCTGGCCAAAACTGAACAGACCTAAAGTTAAAGTGCCACTGTAAGTACTTTAAGTCCTTTTTCAGAACAGTATTGACTTTAAATGGTAAAAAAAATAAAAATTGCTAATTATAATAATAATTAAGTCTTACTCCTAGTATTTATATATTGTAACACCGCAGAAATGGTGCAAATACGCAATTTTCTGCCGCAATCAGGAATCAGCAATAAGTCGGCAGTGTGAAAAGTAAAGAGGAAGAGCGATTTTTTTTTTTTTTTTTACGATTTTACAGTCCTGTGTAGTGCACAGGCAGCAGCGGCACAAACACTTTAAACAAACCAGTTTAAATTAATAATGCTTTGTTGAAGAGTTCTAGTTGTCGGCTTCGCAAACAATGAACCCCCGAAACGCTGAGCCTTTGTCTGTTGACACATTTGGCAGCGATAGAGATTGTGCTGGCAGAGAAGAGCCCAGTAATGAGGGGTCTGCCGGTCTGCTCGTTTGATAGTATGTAAAACAAGTCTCTTGTGTGACTTCATCCAGCACTTCACCCTGTGAGATTAACTTAGTTTACAGGACCACTTGCATTCATTTAATATCAACCCCTGTAGTGTAATGTAAACAGAACAGATGCTTGTCAGCCCCAGCACACATTTCAAGAGCAGAGCAGTGGCACTCAGCCTGCGTGGTTCATTTATTGTAACCTACATTATGTTTAGTAGTGGCATGTAGTTTCTTTGTATTGGCTTGGGCCATGTGGAGATAGGAATCCTAAAGAGCAGTTTTTGAAGCTCATTGTGGAGGCTCTGGTCGTCGCCACCTTGGCAGCGCCTTAATCCTCCTAACTCCGGGCCAACTCAAAAATGAGCGTAAGTGCATCTGAGGTGGGCAGGTGATGCAGGCGCAGTTAACAACCTGAGTTGACCACCACCTGTTGCTCAAAACAGCCCCACCCTTAATGATGCTAAGTCCCTCCATCTTCCTTTCTCGCTGACATCAGAAAAACCTCAACAGCGCCATATAATGGACTGAAAAGACAACTTGAGAATCTTTCCATTTAGAGAAAATAAGCCTTCTGGCCAGCAAAGAACAGAATGCAATCATGTTTATATTGCACTTGCTAAGAGAGATATCCACTGGAGTCACCCCAAATATTGAAATTTAAGGGGATGGGTGTACAGTTTTCCCACATATTTTAGAGAAAGGCTCAAAAATAGATCGCCAAGATCTATGCAGCTTTGGACATGTCCAAAAAACAGGGTGGCTGGAACTCGTTTACATCCAAAACTGGTTTGAATTTAGATAACCTCTCCTTGGAGCAATGAAGACAATGCACATTTTTTTATTGTACCATAGCATGTCTTAGGCATACAGAGGAGGAATAAATCCTCTGAATAATCTTTTGCCAGACTGGAAGTGGTCATTTGAGGAAGTGCAGTTTTTCAGCAATCCCGGGTTGGTTTCATTTTTCTGCCCCGTAAGGTGCCACTTGATCTGGGTTCAGGCTACTAAAATACAAATCTTTCATTTATATTCTCATTGAAACTATATTCAGAACACTTCTGTCAGCCCCCATTCAGGAGACAGGAAGCAAACACCATTTTTTTTCGGTCTTTATGCTTAACTTCTGGCTCCCGTCATGCTATCCTTTGATTGTGATCAGCACAAGACCGTCTGCGCATCTTTAAACTCTCCATGTTGCCAGGCAAAGGTTCAGGCCTGCAGTAGTGTTTAGGTGACATCAAAATAACTACGACTAGGCAATAAGGAATTCCTCTTTGGTTACCAATGGCAACTACCACAACATGGCATAAGAACATTCCTCCATTGTTAGTAGCTTGACCTGCAGAGACACTCTATGTAGCTGAGCCTCCAACACAATGAGTTTATTTAAGAGCTAAATGTGTGTGCAGGACAGGGGCCAATCTGGAGCTGATTGCTAAAGTAAAGTACTTGCATTCGTTTTAATGGACGTCTCCTGAAGAAATAAGTTTGGTGTAACCCATATGACATAGCCGTTGCGTGCAGCTGTCATGATATGCAATAATGTGGCTTTAAACGCATGAAGATTTAAAAATATATATATATTTTTTTACAATTTTATTATCAAAACAACAGATAACATTTAGTTCATATAGTTTATATGGCTTTACATTTGTTTTCACCTTTTTTTTATTGTGTTATTAATGACTTTTATATCGTTTTATTATTTTTTTTTTCCATTCCCATCATGCCATTGTGGAACAGCATCAACAGAGCCACGACACAAACAGAAAGCATACACGTGACTTTTAAATTAAAGGCACCGTTAAAGTTTGTAAAACGAATGAGAGAAAAGGATGATCTTCGGCGTCTTCGCTATCAGTGTCACTGTCGTAATCATTGTTACATAAGATGATTGGTTGTCAGAGCACCGAGGCTGCTGGTGCAGGTTCCTCAGGCGGTACTAGAGAGGCAGGAATCTGGGAGGCTGCAGTAGGTCCCTCTTTCCGTAGGTGGAGGATCCCACGTCGGTCGGTGCGTAGACGGTGCCGATGGTGTTACTGGAGCGGACCAGGAAGTCTGCTAGCCTCTGGGTGACGCAGGTGGCTGTGTTGCACTTTCTCTTCTGTATGTGGTGGCTGGATCGACGAAAGACAAGCACAGACAGACAATGCTTTTTTTATTTTTTAGCGTAATGAGGAGATAGCACAGCCGCCGACTTGTGCAAACGTCCTCACCTGTTCGTCGCCGTGAGCCCCCTCGGCGGCCGCGCACCCATGAGGCCGAGGAACGGGTTGGAGATCAGCTCGGGGAGTAACCAGCCTTCACTGTCAGGGAGAGCACTCTCCTGCTCGCTGGATGAGCTGGGACTGAAGTACCTGAATCACAGAGGGGAAAAGGGGCCAAACCGATTCACACTGATGATCCCCTCCTTCAAAACAATCCAAAGAGCAAGAAGAGAAAGTGGCCACTTAGCAACCCATCCCTGAAGATGCACCCGTGAAGCACTTTCCCGCAATTGGCTTCCACCTCCAGAGTTATAAATCCGCACCCTGCTGCCCCTCACACACAGACTGACAGCTCTTCTTATTCTGCACTTTCCATGATATTCAGTTGCTCATCTGCTGCAATGATCTTAAACTAATAGACTGTATTCCAAGATGTATTTATGCTGGCGTCTGATCTGATATAACCCATATTTGAGCTCAGTGAAAACTGAATTTCTCGCTTCTTGTTAAGGTTTTGCAGCTCTTACCTGTAGCTTGGGGCCGTGGCGACGCAGCGCAGCAACACAAGTAGCATGAGGAGAAGCACCGGCACCCTCAGGTGATACATAGTGTATGGTGATTCCCTGGATAAATACAGTGATTACACAGAAGGAAAGGAAAATCTGAACGTACAGATGCACCACTTTGAGAAAAATAAATAAATGTAGCATCAAATGTGCATAATAAATGATTCACCAACGGTCTGATATAAAGCTGCGCTCTGTATTTTGTTCACTGTATCCTGTCTCTATTGCATCTGCAGCTTCCAAACTTTAAGAAGCTGAATATTCTCTTAAATGTCCTGATCAGCAGCTTAAACGGTTCAACTAAGACCGCAATTTGCAGTTATTTTTATTGTCAACCAACAATCAATCAAAAATTTTATATTGAAGCTTTTAGTCTAGTAAAATCCTTTTCCACTTCCATATAATAGTCATAATGATTTAAAGAATTTAGAATTAAGATTATAAACATTTAAAAACGACCACATCCTTAAATCTAAAGAAAGACTCCCAGACTTCTTCTGCATCCTTTCATGCATAGTTGCTTGCGATCCGATCAGTCTGGCTGCCTTTGGAAACCTGAGGATACTGCTTTTAAAATGTACAGCAGTTCTTTTTATTTGTGTAGCATGCCTGTGTCTTTAAAGACCTAAAGGAAAACCTAAAAGGGGCTGGAGATTTGGCAAAACCTGCAGAAATCATGCAAATTATCAACACTTCTTGGATCACACCGTTCGCATACAGTATATAAAAGAGGAAAGATTACTCACTTTCTGTTGTGTTAGCCAGATCCCAGCGTCTCACTGGAGCAGTCCAAGGTTTGTCAGGCTGTCACACAAGCCGACTCCAACAGTTATAGGCTCTCTGCTCAAACCACTTGTGACATCAGCTCTCTCCAAATATAGGCTTGGGTTTTCATTTAGAAAGGGGTGGGGGGATAAAGTGGGTCTTCATACGTTACATCACACTCAGCTCCAAGTTAACGTACACACCTCAGCGTTCACACATTTCTTCCAAAAACATTAACAGTGCACGCATGCAAACACGTCACCACCCTCATCATCACCTCCGTCACCGCTGTCATCAGCTGCCAAGGCGGGACTGACCCGCCACAAACCCACGCCGGGGAGAAGAGCACGCTCAAAGTGGAGAGCTGTCTTCATGTTTACCTTGAGACGCGTGACGGAGTTTTAGGTGACCAAACTCTGGTCACCTTAGTGCCTCCCTTTGGCCTTCAGCCACCATGAATAATGGATGTGAAGATGAACGATCATTAAAAATGAATGGCGCCTCATTAGCTTGACGGAACATGTCACAAACACCAAAGTGCTAATTAATGAAGTGAATGAAGTGATGGTAAAATGTTAAAGTAACAACTTAAAGGCACGTGACCTGGGAATATGATGAGCAGACAAGTGGATTACATTTTTACACCTTTCCCTGAAAGCCTACTTCCAAATATCAAGTTGTTTTTAACAAAATACCAATGAGTGCATTCTAATATCCATACTGCTATACTATTTAGTATACCAGAGAAGGAATAATTATTTTTTCAATACACAGTATGTCGGGATACAGTATGCAGTATGCTACTGATGTAAATCTGGAGTCATTTTGCAGCACGCAAATCAAGTATGTGTCTCTGGTTATTGTAACCCACAATTCAGGAGGTACATGCTGCCAAAAGAGACACAACAACAGCACAAACTTGTTGCCATTTTGTTGTATTTTTGAGGTAAAACCTTCAAACCTTTCGTCATGTATTTCGCAATGATGCCATAGACTGCAAAGGATGTGACCAACAAGGGTCAAAGTTCAAGGCTCTTGAAGGTCTTGCAGAATTTCTCATTTGTATACATAGACCATGAGAGCATCTTCAGTACGTACTTACAGTGGGAAGTACATGATACAGAACGTAGCTTTTGAGCCAGTTGTGTTGCACTCAGGCTATTGTTCGGGTATCCTTCCAAGTGGCCAAAAAATGAATTATTGTAGTTTTAAGTATTAATGGCTGAAGCAATGCCACAACAGTGATCTCCAACCTCCATAAAAGGGCGCAACTGGGCATCGGGATTGAACACAGTTGTGTCTTACTATGAGGCAACAGTAATAAAAAATGCACCAACACGCCGCTGGAATGGCCTGCTAGTTCTGTTTTGGACGCCATCTTTAAAAAAAGCCTGGACACGCCAGTCCACGATCAAAGAACAACTCACTGTGATGTCGTCTCATGGCGCTTGTGTCTGGACAAAAATGCAATTGAATGCAATGAATGAAAGACTACAGTCAACAGCCAGCTGGCGCTAATTACCTTTTGCACCTGTGTGAAAAGAAATAACTCAGCTTCATACCAGCGGTTGGCAGTAGACTGCATTCGTCAGTCAAAAAGGGAAACCGGAAGAGCTACTATCAGCCGAAAAAAGCATGTGGCACCGGTTGGCAGTCAAAATCCAACAGAGAAACCAAAAGAGCAAGGATTATCTTGGAAGCTAGGAAGATTTACAAACCTTCGTACAGAGTTGGCCTCTCCTGAATCATGCCGATCAGTTGGTCTACAGTTTATTCTTTCTAGATGATCATGCCACTAGACTCTGATTGCGTCTAAAATGTATAAAATGGCATATTCTGTACAATCAGCAGTTAGCACCAAGGAGGAAAACACATTAAAAGGTGGTCATCATCAGAGAATTACACAATTAAACATACCGCATTGAATCTGAATTGATTTGATCGCTTTCACAACAACACAGTGCAAGGTTCTTAATGTCGTAGAGATCGTCCCCATGTATCGCCAGGGAGATGTCTGCGCGGGCTGCAGGCTGACGGTAAGTGCTGGTGGTATTCACCACAGCTCTGAGCTAACAGAGGTACAGCGTGGTCCTAATGGATACGTAACACCCCAGTACCCTCTGTGGACCAATGAACACCTCCCTGAGTTTCCTGTAAGCTGCACAAGACTGAAGACAGTAACCACAGACAAAGGCAGAGACAGGATAGTTTTCCTGTACTTTTACATGGATTATGTAGTTTACATGTGCAATATTGGCTCTATCTGGACTCAGTGCTATGACTTTATTTATGCCACCCTTCCCTGACAATGATTTCTGCATATTAAGACAAAAATTATTGCTTAGTTTGGCCTTTTACAGCAAATGTCCTCAACAATTTTAAGCTTTTGTAGGTAGTCCTGGGAAACATGTCATCTTGCTCCTTGAATTACTTTGGTAATTCAAGCTTGATTGATTTCCTGTTGACGCCGCATAAAAAAAGTCACAAAAAAGTCACAACCCACTAAACATCCATTGTCTTCAGAGGTAACAGATGGTATCCTTCTTTTAGCATTCTCTGAATCAGCTTCGCTCCAGTTCATACATGTTTCAGGGATTTGGTTTGAGGCTCCGACTCATGTGTGGTCGGTTAGTATTCCTGTCGCACTGAACATAAGTGGGATCAAATGTCGCCAGGGAATGATTAGTAGCTGGTGGCAGCAGAGGTAATGGTGCTCCGGCGTCTGGTAATGACTGCTCAGGTTGAGAGCATCCACACCTGGAGTTTTGCATTTGCAGTTAACTACAGGGGCGCGTTCACTTTTGCGTGATGCATTGGCTAGGTGCAATCGGAAGAAGCCGAGGCCACGTGGTTGTATAAGCCTGTTTATTCGAGATACGGCACGTATTTGCTCGTGTGACCCGTTTGTATCATCCCTTTCTAGGCCATGATTCATCCACAGTCACAAATACAGTTAACGTCACCAACCTGTACTTTTTTTTTAATTAACTGCATGCAAATTAGAAAGTGCTTGTTTTGTGTGAATATTATTTCGTGAATAACATTATTTCCATGATGCATATCTCTCCTACATACTGTACAACCAGGCCTTAGCTGGGTGCTTGCATTCCTCCTTTGAAAGCTTATACAGGTGGTTCACTGGTGCCTGCGGCATTTAAATGGTTGAAGGAAATCATTCATAGAGAAACGGACCAAAGTGATCAAAGTGAAATGCGATGCGTCCTTGTGTCCACATAAACAAATTCTTTTACCGAAATTTAAAGCTGCACTAAGATATTTTATATTGGCAATGAATCCAAAGACCTTTTGTAATGTGAAAGGGTCATTCTCAGGGACGAAGCCACTGAGAAATCTCAGCTAACCCCGCAAACGGTATCTCTTTTACAGAACTTTAATCCACATATTAGTTATTTATTTATTTATTTTGCAGTGTGGAATGTTTGTCACCCCCTTCTGGCAGTGTTAATAATTACACAAACACAATGTTAGATAATCGTGGTCTGATTTAGTTAAAAAAAAAAAAAAAAAATACAGAGTACAGAGCATTCCACATTTCCAAAACAATAACCCATTGTTTAGCTAAGATAAATGTATAATGTAAGCTACATAGTCTGCTCCAAATATTTTACAAATACTAACCTTTGCATAGCCTAGCCTTGAGTCTGCTAAGCCCTTCATTGTCATGTTTCAGCCGATTCACAGATAAAAATATCCCTGCGTGGATTTGGATAGACTATTATGTGCCATATGCCTCCTGACAAATGTCTTAATTGCTGTTAAGTGTTGGTCTTTATAGTTATTTAACTTTCAATATCTTTTACAGCAGATGCGATAGTGGAATCTAAACAACAGTCATATTATTGTAAACCAAATCAACTCAATGGTGCTCAGGTGAAGTGTATGACGACGTTGCTGTTACTCTTCTGTCAGTCAATTTTATTGGCTTGGCAGATCTTGAATCCCCAATAAAATATTGTGTGAACCAACCATCAGTAAGGCACTATCCGTGTTCTGTTCTGTCTTCTTTGTGAATCAAGCAATGCAAACAAATATCAGTGCGAAGTTGCTGTAGCCTACTGTTTCCTTAAGGGTTGCTACCTCCTTGAGCTTTGACAAACCAATTATTACTGGCTACTGGTGCCGCAATCATGGTGCACAAATGCCTCCACATACATTAGAATGTGTTTGGCAAGGGCTTGAACGTAATGGACGCTCATTGATATACGTAAAAGCTACGCACTCCTGCTTTAGCTAACTGCTTTCACTAGCTACTCCTTTACTGTTTTGGTTGAATCTTTCAGCTCTCATGTGCATTGTTTGCACATCCATGCTTTTTAAAATCAATCAGACATGCAAAGTTTGCAACTCCGTGGTGAAAACAACCATGCATTTGGCAGCTAAAGAACCAAATATTTTCCTTGCGGATCTTGGAGCTTCACTGCACAGCCCGATGAATGTCTACACTACAACATAAGCAAATTCTCTGTCTCTAGATGCTAATTCTACTCCAATGGGCAACAAATTGGATGTTGAAGCTGTATGTGCATGTATTTCACGCCGAGAATGGGGTTTCATTGCTTCAGCTTTTGAAGTAATAAATATTTGCCTGTTCACTCATTATGGATTTTTAGATGTCATATATAACATAAATTAGAACTTAACATAGAGCATTTGCAAGTCAGTTGAACTTGTTCATCAGGTGTTCAGAAATACAACTCCTGATGAATGCTATTGCTGGTCCCGATCTGCTTAAGGTAGGAAGTTTTTGCTATCTCACTTGTATTGTGTTGACAGTGATATACATTTTAAAACTGTGATTTTGTCGACTGTGTACAGATCAGCTCTGAAAAATGAATGTGACAATGATATCATTCATTTATTGGCACAAAAAAACATTGATTGTGTCCAGGAAATTTACTCTACAGTGTTGGTGGAGGTCTGCAGAGTTGTAGTGTAATCATATGAGTACATGACTAAAATCATTTGAATTGTTGATCGGTGTGTCCACATTTGCACCAGTTACTGTACTATGTTCCCAGATCTTTGGAAACAGGACTACAAGTAGAGTTGTTCCTCCTCAGGACTTAGTGTAAAATAACAGTTCTCGCTCATAATAAAGACAGGGAAAATATTATTAGCATAGACCATGCTTTAGTCCAAATGCAAAAGCATTTGCTCTTGACGAGTAGACGTGACTTCTGGCCAGACTTAGTAATCAGACAGGTTCCAGTTGGCCCAGTTCGACTCTGCATTTGAGACCACTTTAGTAGACGCCATCAGCTGCTTTGCTGACTTTCTTTCTCTAACGTCTTCTTGTCATTTGTGCAAGAGTCCATCTCCTCTTTTTCTACTTGAGCAGTTGTTTCCGTACAGGCCATCTCTATGTTCGCCCCATCAGAAGAAAAACTATTGACTTCAACTGTGATTTCTGTCAGGGATTTAGGTTCCTCTGCGTCTTTTGCGGAGATGAGTCCGTCATCTTGAGAGAGCTGCTCTACTCTGTGAATCTCCCCTCCTTCTTTCAAATCTGTCGCAGTCCTCACCCAGACTGGGGTGTGAGTCAGCTTGGGAGCGTTGGGACTAACACTAGTGCCCTCAGTTGGTTTCGCTGGGGTCTGAAGTTGAATTTCCTTCAAGGCTTGTGGTTTTTGCATCTGCTGCTTTTCCTGACCTGGCTTCCGAAACTGTCGCCTGAGGAGGACGATGACGGCGATGATGAAGAAATAGGAAGTACCACTGAGACAAGTGATCAGACCCAAGAAAATGATCCTGGAAATAAAGAAAGTGACATTAAGCCAGTCAGTAGTTTTGAGGAAATTCATGGAAGCAGTCACAGCCTGAGCACAACTGCATTCATTTGTCATACCTGTACATATCAGAGTCGTAAATGCGACAGGCCCCTCTGCCTCCGCACTTCTTGATCGACCACTTTAGACAAGTTGAATCAATAAGGGCTCCGAAATACACGGGTGCGGGAATTCCACCTAGAACCACACAGGTATGAACTGTTATAGTGTTGCAACGGAGAGACATTTCCCTCACCTGCATTATTTTTACTGTGACATATCAAATAAGATATGTAAAATAAGATACATTTTTAACAGACTATTTGGCTACTCTACATTTTTCCATGAAGACGAAACTTAAAAAAGTTACGGTATTCATTTATCATTTGAAATTATCGCAAGTGTTCAGGACAGCGTTGATTTCCTGCATTTGTCTCCCATCCATCTGAAGGCTTTTTGACCATTCAGAGCCTCATATCATTCAAAATGACAGTTTTCCCCCATTTTTTGCTTTCCCTCATATTTTTCAGAAAACTGGTGGTCTTCCTTTCAAATGAAAGCGGACCAACAACATCCTGAAACAGACCTGGAAACGACAAGGACAATTCAGCAGGTTAAACTCTGCCCTCGACGTCTTCTCAGGACTGGATGAACCCGATATTTTCAACTTCTTCTTTCATGAAAGATGAAAAAGATAGCACCACAAAATCATGCTTGGCTATTCCATTATGCCTGTAAAATCTCACAGTGAAAAGAATGATGAAAGTTTTCTGCAACAGCTAAAAGTGGGATAAATAAGGACTTGGTGTGCAAACGGCATTTGTTATGGGACTGGTCTGAAGCTGTACTGGCAACGACCAAAACCAAAACAGGCCTAAAATGAACAGATTAAGCCTAAATGAAGATTAAACCTAATGAAGCTTACCAAGAGTCCGAGTTACTAATGCCTGGATACCCAAAGCAAGGGATTTGAGCTCTGGTGAGATGCATCTGCAATCACAAAACAAGAAAATAATGAATGCACGTTAACTTCCTTGGTGGAAGTCATGTGACGCAAGCTGGTCCTGACAATACGCAGTATATTGATATTGTTGTAAAACATGCATAATTCAAGCCTGAAAATATTTTTTGCCTCAAATCCTGAAATGCAGCTTTAAGTTTTTCTTAACACAAGCAGCTTCCTAAAATCTCCAGGTTTTCTGCCTGCTTCCAGTCTTTATGCTAAGCTCTCTCAGACCTCTTGACTTTGTAATTAAGGCACAGCCATGAGAGTTGCTCCAGTCTTCTCCAATAACTCTTGGCAGGAAAGTGATTAATTGTTGAAAATGTCAATTATTCCATAGAAAGCCTTCTGAGGTGACGTCAGTCTCATTACCTTGATCACTGCCCCTAGTTCTAGTAAATATATTCGCACAATACACCTCATTTGAAAGTTCCTTTATGACTTTGTTGTGTTGTATCACAGCAGCTAGTGCTTCATTTTATTAATCCAATCCGTCACCCCTTGGAATGATTTACAGTGAGCTTGAACAGACCGTATGATGACCATGTATCCAGGCGTGGCTCCCAGAGAGTTGATAAAGGAGCTGAGGACAGATACAGCCATGTAGGATGTGAAGCTGCGGCCGCAGTCCTTGCTATGCGGGCACTGGCCCAGCCTCACCGACGCGCTGCTGCCTGCTGGATAGGACACGGACACGCAGCTGCAGTTGTGAAACACCTGAAAGAAAGAGAGAATATTAAGCACTATAATCTTTACAAGAAAGGAGTTGTGTCCTATATAGTACACTCGGCATGTATGACTTACTTATTATATACATATTACTTATAATGTACATATTTAGCATGCAGTGGATAAAAGGCTGAAAATCAATTGAAAAAGTTAAGTGACAAATATAATAATCTACAGTCAATGCAATAATTTGAATGATCTGAATGAGGTGTAAAGTTTATAAAATGGGAGAGAGAGCTGACCACTTCTAACACAGTGGTTGCTAATGTAAGTTTTCATCACTGAATGATCTTCCTCAGTCAGATTCTCAGTCATTCCTCTCAGCACATTCTTTCCATCCGTCTGCTGAGAAGTGTTTCTTTGGAATGAGGGTTGTGGACAGCATGGTACTGCTGATAAACACGTGTAATCAGTTCGTGTGGGAGCAGTTTTTAAAGGAGAATACATAATAAATTATACAGAGTACAAAGTGTTTGCAAAGACACCCTTGATCCAAATCTCCAAAAAACAGCTCCCAGGTCAGCGGGTTTACTTTGAATGCTATGCTTTCTCGTGTGTGGCCCTACTGTGCTCTTGCCGTGTCCACTGGAGCCGAGGCAGCCGGCCAAACATGGCGAGGTGTAAGTGATGCCGCTGTCCGAGCAGACTGGGTCCCACTCCTCTGCCGAGCACGAGCAGTCTCTGTTGCACTCGGAGAAGACCATCTCTCCGTCGTATGATACACTCTGTGTCCTGCAGGTTAATTTACATTTTGCATAAGTAGTTAAACCGGACTATATCTTCCTTCCAGAAATTGCTGGTAACTGTTTCGGCACTCACCCGTTGTATGAGACGGTGAGCCCAGCTATGGGTAAGTTCTCACACTTAGTACCAAACTGCAGCAGCATCAGTAGGTACGCCATAAAGGATGTGGCAAAGGAGAGCTGAGCTCCTGACACCACACTGAGCTTATACCTCTTCATCAGCAGTCCTCCCAGGAAGATCCCTACAGCCACAGCCGGCAGGTTTAGAACACCTACAAGAAAAATAAGAGTGGGTCTGGGAAATGGGAGACCGATCTTACATGAAGGCATAATGTTTCTAGACACCGAGATCGAGAAGTATATCGCAAAGTTTTACCTATGAGAAAGTTAGCTCTGGATGCAGACTGTCCAAACTGCTGCTCCATGTACTTGGCTTTGAAGGTTAATAGGCCGATGAAGGAGTTGAACTTTAGGATACTCCCACAAATAAGCAGGAAGTAAGAAGGAGTTCCCAGCAGGCGCTTCAAGGATGGAAGGAATCCTGTTGAAGAACACCCAGTAAAAATTCATTAATTCATTCATTTTCTGTAACCTCTGGATGACTGTGGGCGGGAGAGGGGGGGCTGGAGCCTATCCCAGCTGTCATGAGAGGCGGGGTACACCCTGGACAGGTCGCCAGTCCATCGCAGGGCTAACACAGAGAGACAGACAACCACACTCACAATCTAAATTCAACTAATTTAGAATCACCAATTAACCTAATGAGCACGTCTCTGATCCAGTAAAGTCCATACGCTTGCGCATATACACAAGAAGACTCTTCTATAGTGTACCTTTTGCAATTTCAGTCAGCTTAAGGTTATGGTTGTTATTGAATGCGTCCTCTGTCCCTTCCAGTGTCTCACTGGCAGGACCTGGCTTGACCGCTTCACCCTCCTGCTTGGGCAGAGAACGGGGCAGGAACCAGAAGGGAATGCTGGAGACGATCAGGAGGGCTGAGGACACCATGAAACCCAACCACCAGGCACCCACCCAGCGGGCATCTTTTGGAGTGATGGTCACACTTTCTGCATGGAGGAAAAGGCTTTCCAAGTGAGTGCAAGTAAGAGCCCAAAACCTTTCTTTGGTTTTCTTTAAGTAGTAATTTATGCACTGCCTGTTTCTATAGTAGTTATAGAAACAGGCAGTGCTCTTTCCGTCAATTTGATATTTGCTCTTTCCGTCAATTTGACGACTACAGCGTCAGCCCAGGCCTTATGCAGACCCTAATGCTATAGCCTGAAATGTAACTACGTGTCATGGCAACACAGACCACAAGAGCAGTGATAGGACCACTTGGTAGTAGCGTATTTCCGCTTTACTATTACGTCACTTCTCCAGCTCTGCAAGTCAAACATTAGTATGACTCATCTTGGGGGAAATTTTGGCAAAAAAGACACAGCACCGGCTAGCGTTTTTACAGATCGAGCTAGAAGTGTAAACGGCTCGCACTGGCATAGGCCTTTAGATAACGACCATCTATGTCCCGCAGAACCCTACATGTGCCTTAAATCTAAATAAAGGCTAGACCAAAGCTCCAGCCAGGCTACCACTTGTCTGTCAGAAATGTGAGGTTCTATCCAAAAAGCATGCTCTGGTTTAAAGTTAAGAGTAGCCAAATGGTCTGTTAACTGTTAATCCACCAACCCAACGTCTTCACCCTGCACATATGCCATTTATATCGATAACTGCATTTGATTTACTTAAAAATGAGCTTCAACACTGTGAAATAATGGTGCTTAAGCTTTTAAGGTGAATCCTCACCATGATTCATGATACATCCTGCACAAAACAAATGCATTACACCTACCCATATCAACATATCCAATGTCAACATATAGCCTGGCACAATAGGAGCCCAGGAGGAATCCAAACATGGGGCCCAGGAGAGTAATAGTCTGAAGACAAGCTGGCAATCAAAAAATAATCAGACAATTAACAATTTATATGAGCTGCTCCCCAGGAGAAGAGGTACAAAGAGAAACAGGAAGGTTTAACCCATTAAGGGTATTTGACATCTTGAGGTGTGAAAAATCTCACTTAAACCCAGAATGAGCAATATTACCGTACCTATATAGAAGGGAGAGTTTTCAGCTTTAGCAAAGTCATCGATGTAGGAGATGCCCAGAGGCGTGAGTGGGGTTTCGCCAATGCCCCGCAAAGCGTTCCCCAGGAACACATAGATCCACATGTGGGAACTAGATTCTCTCACACAGGCTGCATAACAGGACACAAACAGGATAATAATTATTATCATCATTACACTGATTTTGTACAGTGAATGAGTACAAATTTTTTAAGATTCTTCAGTCATCACAAAATCAAACCAAAAAAAAGAACTACGTTAATGTTACCGTGTTTAAAGTGGTAATCTCTAACATCTCAGTCCAAGTCATTTTGCTGACACTTGTAGTTACTGGCGGTAACAGCGAATAGGGTTTAGTACCGGTTTTAATACTTAACAGTCACAGAATTACGGGTTCAGCAGAACAAATAACTGACTTAATAATGAAGCCATGGAACAGTCGGCCTTTTGTTGATTCAGTGTAATCTAACAGGATGTGGTTTTAAGCTAGCATACAAACACCTTGTTTGCGACTTCCGTATTGTATACATCTCATCAGAATAGCTGAACTGGATCGACACAACATTTTGGAGGTGTATTACAAGTTTTTTTGTGAGAGGAGGAATTAATTACGGCTCAACAATAGAGGTACTGAAGCAACATTTCGGCAACACTGAAAAACACACACATCCAGACTGGATTTATTTCCATAAATATTACAGATGTCTGCTTTTTTCTGATGTTGTAAGACCTTATGGTCACGCTTATTATTATACTGCCTCTTTTCCCGTTTCTTTCTCAACTCTTGTTGGCTCACTCTGCAGCCCATATCCAGGCCTGTTGTCAGCACTGTTGCGTCTGTGTTTAGCTCTAGTGAAAGGGATGAAGGGATTTGTCTCTGCCCTGACCTACTCTAGATCAGGGGCTGTGCACTTGTTGGGCGGTATGTATACTGCACAAGACGTGAGTGGCTTTGAAGGACACGATCTATACGCTTGAGGGATGGTTGGGGAGAAAAGTCACTAACCACAGTCTTGGTCTAGTATGTCCTCCCCGCAGGTTGTTGAGTTCAGCTACATGGGGAAGAGGTCGTTGGAAGTTGCTGCACAAATCTTTTGTTCAGGCGAAACCGCTGACACCGACAGTGCACTGACCAACAGGCCGACATTGCCATCCACAGAGATGAGACTATCCCCTTGAACCTAAAGGCCGTGACACCAAGCACAGTCGGCCCTAGGATAGTTTTGGGTCATCAGTGAGTGTTTGCCGTCCCAATTGAGTTTGTTGAATCAGCGGCCTATCAGTGCAAAACAGCAGAGCAGTGCACACAAAAAAGAAAGTAGGCAAGTAAAAGGTTCTCAACGATGCAATCATCTGGAATGAAAAACTCCTCGACCAGAGGCGTCCAAACAGTCAAGTTTAAGTTCGATGTGTGGGCCATGTTCCACTGTAGTTTGGACACGACAGCTGTAGACCAACTGATGATTCAAGAGAAGCCAGCTCTGTACAATGATTTGTCACTTGTGATTTGTAGAGCTAAAAATCTCTAACCCTAACCCTAACCCTAACCCTAGTTCAAGCTCTTCTGCTTTCTCTTTTGGAAAATGACTACAGACTGATACAGACTGTCACCCACTGTTACAGAGATTTACTTCCTCTCACACAGGTGCAGGATGTATACAGTGGCCAGTAGAAAGGCGGCTGTTGGTTCGGTAGTCTTTGTGGTGCTGACACAAGCTACATGGATCAACACCACAGTTGGTTTTCTTTGGTTTGTCGTGTGGTCCATTGACAACAGTTTGATATGTTAGGGTATTAGCTACAGATGCACAAGGTTAAATCAGTTTCATGTTGTCATAAATGTAAAGTGCAGACATTTGATCCCAGCATTTACTCCACAGTCTTACCTTTGTTATCTTCCACAGAAGGCTCTATATGGATTTCTGAGACGTCTAGGGTTTTCAGAGGATCAGCACAGGCAGCAATGCTCACACTTTCATTCTGAAATGCCTGAATGACTGTGTCATACTTGTAGCTGTGAAAACAAGAGAAATTAAATCACACAGTTTATTTATTTTTTTGTTTTGTTTGCGTTTCTATTCCCTGACATTTGTAGACATTTACCGTCCCATGAAGAAGTGTGTCAGGCCGGTAAGGAAAGCCCCTACAGCCATGAGGAAACAACCCACAGCGATGAGCCTGGGCCGATGCAGCTTAGCCCCGAAATGGCTCACCACGGCCAGAAACAACAAGTTGCCTGGCTCCAAGAAAGGGAAACAGAGAGAAAGCAGCAGAAGAAAACAGTGAGATTAAACGCTGACAGTGGCACCAGATTGGTGACGGATGTTGGTAAAAATCAAATCACGGTACCCATTTCAAAGCTGCCATCTATGAGCCCAATGTGCGTGCTGGAGAGGTCAAAACGTCGCTCGATCTGAGTGATAGAGCTCTTCATGTAGGTCCCTGTCAGAACCTTGGAGAAGTAGGCGAAGGAAAGCGCCACAATGAACAACTAGAAAACACAAAGCAAAAGGTAGATTAGCAATTGTGTCATCCAGCCAAAGGTATGCACTAGAAATCTGTATATATATAAATAAAGAAACATGCAGATTTCAGTGTATGATTACTGTTCTAAACTCTGTCTAAGAGCTGTCTGACTACATGCCTTAACAATATAATATAATCACCCAAACTAGAGACCGATTCTGCCTCCTCCTGTGCAGCCTCCACGTGTTTTCCCTCTGTGTGTGGGCATCCTAGAGTTTTTATTACTTGAGTTAATTCCCTTCAGGAATTTTGCAATTCCCCTGCATGTTTTGTTGAGTAACAGCGATTCCAGTGGATTAAGAACTTATTATTTCTCTTGAACATTTAAATCAGTGCACAAAATGATAAAAAGCATGCATCCCTAACCCTAATTTGTTCCTTGGAGGATAGCAAATGGAAGGCATCGAGTGCTCAGGGTTTAATTGGCTTTGGTAGGTTTTAACTCTTATTTTAGGATTAGGAATGAGGCTGAGTTGAGTATTAGGTCTGTATTTTTGAGATGCATGAATGTGATAGAGAAAACAGTGACCCGACAACAAAGGAGCCAGAGAACATGCTGTGCATGCTGTATGTGCTGTAGCTCAGGACTGATACATTAGTGTCTGATAAAAGCTGACATGCTCACGAGGAGAGATTGGCGAGATTTTCGACAAACGACACAAAATGAGGTCTTGGCTCGATTTGACATACTTTGGGGCAAAGCGTGTGTCTTAAAATTGACCAAAAACACGTGTCATCACACATTTGAAACATTTATCCACCCATCATCCGCACCAGTTTAGTTTCTGCAGGGTCAAAGTGGACGCTATTCCCCTCTCTTTGCTAGGGCGTAGCCATGTTAGGTTGCCAGGTTAGCAGAGGGCTGACACATGTGCACAGAAAACCGCGCACACTTATGGGCAATTCAGAGTCAGCGATTCACCTAAACCTGCACATTTTTTGGAGGAAACCCGTAAGACAACCAGAGTTGTCTTACAGCCGCTGTGCCGGCTGGATAAGAGTTTGAACCCCACAACCGTGACAATGCTAACAACTCCACCACGCTGACTTTTAGCCTTTTAACTGGTGCCATCATGTAGTGCAATTTCCACTGAGTGCATCAACTGAATGAACTACAAAAAGAGAATTACAAGCAACCTGCAGAGGAGTTTTGATTACAGTGGATTTAGTACTTTGAGAGTGGATATGCCGGCGCATTTTCTGGTCTTCTGATCGGGGGCGTCGCACAGAGCCTGCTGGCTGGTCATCTTGTCCGGTGCAGCCTCTTCCATCCTGCTCTCGCTTTACTGTAATGCTAAAATAAGAATGAATCCCATTGTGTTAACTTATTCATGAGGAACAACAGGTTATCTTTCAGTGAAATGAGGAGCAAGTTGACTTAAAAGAAAGGTTCTGGAAGAACTAAAGGAGAAGACTGAGTCCACCATCCAAAGTGGAAGGTAAACATGTATCTGCAGCTCGCGAGTACAGCTCACACTGTTGCCAGTCATTAAGCTAAGCCAAGCTAACGAATTGCAACTGAACACGCTGATTTAGAAATATAAAGTAACCTGCAGACATTAGCACTCTCATGTTGCTCCCTGCAAGAAGTTTCTATGAGAATTTACCAGCTTTCCTTCCCTAGTTTGACTGCAATATTTATCTATATTTTATAGTAGACATCTGAAATGGCATCAAATTTGTGTTATTTTCTTGCAAGAACTGCTTTCTTAATCCTTAGCCTCACACATTATAAAGCTCTGCATTCATTTCTCACTTTCTCAAGAGTTAATTTCGTATCAAAGCTTGTTGGCATGAAATTGTCAGTAATCAGCAAGAAAATGAGTTTAAACGAGTCCAAGGATGTTCATTCAAACTGAAAAAAGCAACCGCTCATTAGGAGAGATGTAAAATCAGATGGTACCTGTGCAAAACTCCACAAGCTTCCTCTCCTCCGGGTCAGTCAGTGTCAGGTACAGCAGGCTCAGTCCATATCGGGGGGGAAAATGCCTGCTACAAAAATAATGTGGAACCCTGATAGCATGTTTTTCTCTTCCTAACTCCAGTAATCCCCCTCCGAATTAGACTCGTTAATACCCCGCTAACTGGTCTGTAACTTCTGATTCATTCTTGACCGGCGAGAAGCCCCTGGCCTTGCTGCGAGGAATTTAGAGCAAAATCACTGTAAAGCAGACAAGTTTGATAAAATACCTAATGTATCTCCAGCTCTCTTCTCTTTCTGCGCCTCTTTAAACACCCATGTGCCTCTCCTCTTGCTCCCCAAGCTCCTATTCTCCCGTCTGAGGGCAGTGTTGTTACATGGAACAAGCGGACAAAAGGCCCCACACATTTTTATTCTGCACACATGCCAGCCAGGCCAGGAGGGGGACAGCAACAAGAGAGAGGCGGGGGGAGGTGTTTGGGCTCGGCGGTGGCGGTGAAGGGGGGACAGATTAGTAACTTCAAACCAATGCCTTTGGATTTTTTTTTTCTCTCAAGGTACAATGTCAGGTGCTTAGTGCGTTTGTTCAAAAAAGTTCACGAATTATACGGAAAGGCTAAGGCATCCGCGGATACCGAACTGAGCGGCCTTGACCTCGAAGGTGGAACGGTGAGCCTGGATATTAAAATAATGTCGGGAATGCTTTATTTTGCCAGTCACCGCTGCGACGGGTCAGTCGGCGCCACAGCGGGTCACACAATCAGCTTTGTCCCCTCGCAAATTCCAAGGATTATGATTTAGAGCGCTCACATTCCTGCACAGCAACAGCGAAGGAAGTGTTTACCACTTTCTGAAAAAAAAAAAAAAAAATTACTGTAAGGCTTTGCTGCCTGTCTTTTGACACTGTATCTAATTTCAGGTGCACCCAGATAGGAATGTAGTTTCCCACTGCATCAGTCCAACTTAGAACAATGCCAACTGTACCTGCAAGTAGATACTATAATTTTATAAGCATGATAAAAAAAAAATGATTTTTTTTTTTCTGAACTACTTTGGTTTGTACAAATCAAAGCAGCTAGATGTGCTTTGCAATGGATATTTTGTTGTGTAGAGCGCAGCCTGCTGGTGAACCAAGATATTGAGGAAATTAAAAGTGCTTTAAACGACGCCATATCATTTCCACCTAAACCTGTAAACTGATGCTTTATCTAGACAAAAGCAGTATTGGTCACCATAATAATAAAATGGATTTATAGTCAATGAATATCATAATCACTGGTCATGACAGTTACATTACATAACGTGGATCGAGTTCAAACATGGCTCCGGTTCAATTAAAGAAAGCACAACGCTATTTGGTAAACACAAACCAGACACAGGAGAGTCCATGTTTGAGCGAACCAGGTTATGTAATAACAACCTTCAACTTTAAGCAAGCTGGGCCGGTGTTGATGCACATCTACCAAGAAAAAAGATAAGTTGCTTAAAAAAAAGTTTTAAACTTTTTAAATTGCCCCTTGGGGACAAATAAAGTGCTTTGAATTGAATTGAATTGAATTGAAACAGATAGTGAGGTTATGTGGAAAACAGCATGACTGCAACAATGGGCTATCCATGTCCTGTCATTAATAGTGAGCGGCGCACTCTCAAACTAATTTTTATGAAAAAAATGAGAAAGCAGGCACCCAGATGGCTACCTGCAGCGACAATACTATTCCCGTTCTGTCTGCCCTGTGACAGATTTGGCTAGTTTGGACTGAGAACACATATATTCTCCTTTATTTTTGAAATCTTTTCAACACATATCTTTTGTTGTTTACCTGTCAGTGAGGTTCTATGGATGTGTCAAATGTGGTGCCTCTTGCAAAGAATATGATTTTGTTATAGTACAATTCTACACTCACTTGCCAGTCTGTTGGGTACACTTGTGAAATCAAAAGCATTTTAACCCTTTATGGGGAAAGGAACCATATATGGTAACTTCAGCACGCATTTTAAATTGCGTTCCTTGTGCCTCTCTTTAGGAGCCAATTCACCCAGCCAATCAGAGTAGATCAAGGCAACATTCTCAGGTCAAATCAGGGTCAAATGTGGTCTGTGAGGTGCACCTCCGCCTGAGTGCTGAGCAGAACTGCTTTATTAGGTACCACTAATATTGTCTAATGTGATAATGTGAATGTTGACAAGTGCCTGAATCAGCACTAATGTTCTAATGGTCTAAATACATGTTTACATTTGTTTACCACTGAAGGGCAGCACTATAGGGTTGACCTTATATCCAAGTATTGCGATGAGCGCCCTTTAAAGGGTTAATATAACAGCATCAGGGCGGCACAGTGGCGAGGTAGTTAGCACTGATGCCTCACAGCGAGAAGGTCACCGGTTCGAATCCATGGGCCAGCTGGCCTCTCTGTGTGGAGTTTGCATGTTCTCCCTGTGTCGGCGTGGGTTCTCTCCGGGCACTCAGGCTTCCTCCCACCATCCAAAGACATGCTCATTAGGTTAATTGGTGACTCTAAATTGGCCGTAGGTGTGTGTGAGTGTGAATGGTTGTCTGTCTCTCTGTGTTAGCCCTGCGATGGGTGTACCCCAGCCTCTCGCCTGATGACAGCTGGGATAGGCTCCAGCAGACCCCCGTGACCCTTAGCAGGACTAAACAGGTATAGAAGATGAATGAATAAATGAATGAATAACAGCATCAGAAAGTTGGTTATTCTGCTGGATGATCAGTTTTAAACTGGATTGAATTAAACACTAAAGTATTTCTGTTATTTAGCCTAGCCCACTGAATACAATTAGGTGGTCAAAAGAAAAGAAACCTGCATTGCTACAACACAACACAATGCAATAGTACAACAAAATGAAAAGGCAGGCAAATCAGCAGCTCTCTCACTTGTTTTAAACTAATGCTGAATACCATTTAGTGTAGGCCTGTTGTATAAGTTTGCATTCAATTTCACTGGTGTACCTAATGGACTGGAAAGTGAGTTAACGCCGCTTTAAATAAATATTGACCAGAAACTTCATGCTCCACAATGCACCGCGATTTGTGTTACCTGCGCAATGACCGCACCCAGCCACTAGATGGCGGTTTGTCAGCATAACAGGTTCACTGTCACTGTGAGGAGGCTGTAAACGAGAATGAATTGTCATAAAATGTCTAAAACAGGTTGATTCTGAGGAACGGCCATGTCATGATAGATCTGAAAGAAGACTGATATATTTTCAAGAAATAACAGAACAAGAGGAGGGAAGTGAAGGAACGAGAGACGAGTTTGTCTGCAATAGAAATAGTGACACTAATAGTGACATGGCATGGTGGTCTTAACACATCATGAATAATACGATTGAATGTAAATATCTTCTGAATCAGACTAGGTGCTTCTAAAACAAATACAGATTATTATAATTATTTTTATTTTTAAAAAATATCTTGGAAAAAAACGAAAGGTCATTTAACTGATTTAAAAGATACTCAAAACACTTTGTAATAAAATGAAGTAGTGCAGTGAATGAATTTGTTTGATTATTATTGATAAGGTCGTGTCACATGTCCTTTAAATAGCACCATATCGCTTCCGCTATTAAGCTGCCAACCGTCTTATCTACAGTGAAGATTTAAAATGGATTTATGGTCAACAAATATCGTACACCCTGGTCAGGACAGTTACATTACATAACGTGGCTCAAGTTCAATTAAAGAAAGCACAACACTATTTGGCAAACACAAACCAAACACAGGAGAGTCCATGTTTGAGCAAAGCAGGTTATGTAATGCCAACCTTCAACTTTAAGCAAGCCAGACAGATGTTGATGCACATCTACCAAGAATTAAACTAAAGATTGTTCCTATGATAGTGACGAGGAGTCAAAATAAAAGTAGCTCGGAAAAAGGAAAGAATCATATGGGTTAAAACTAAATACATAACTTATTATTAGGTTTTTGACAGACTCTAAAAGAAAGATTAAATGTTCTAAATGAAAGACTAGGTTATTTTTATTTCAGGAGATCAGCAGATGCACCACTGGAGTCTGGAGTCTGGAGGCTAACAGCTAACGGCCTCCAGACTCCAGTGGCGCCATATTTACTCTGATCGTGCGTGTTGTCAGTGCTGCTGTATTTTCTCTCTTTTGTTCTTCAAGGAATCATACGGTTTCTTTAGTTTTGACCTTTTGTCAGCAGATTTTTAGCCAGCGGCAAGCAGCGCCTTAACATAGCTGCTGCTTGTTTTCGCAACCATTGTGAGCTAGTTAGCATAACAGTGCTACTAGCATTCAGATGGCAGCCATGCACAGGCTGGCTCTGACCTGTGTCGGTCCCTTCAAAATAAAATTATGAATGCCTTTCGAATTTGTGCCTGACGTGAATATTAACCACAGCATTATAAGAAGCAACAACTGTCCAAAATACAGCACAAGGAGAGTATTAACTGCATCATAACCCAAGATTTATTATTTTTTTCTGTGTTTTCAACCTCCATAAATTCCTGTAAATTATCATGTTTTGCTCTTAATATCATAAATGGTTCAGCCAATTAACCGCCTCAGGTGTCATCAGCTGCCTGATGTTATACCTACATTTAAAGCACCTTGGAAGATTCATATCTGGACACTGAGCATTGTGGTAAATTCAAAATATGAAACAGGCAAAATGAGGCATGGGGTAACTGTCTTTAATGCTTATATACATGCTTCAAGGA
>JASGAT010379518.1:39549-80127 GCA_030220025.1 Chelon auratus
AATAAACACAATATATGGACAAAATAGAAATACAATAACTCAATATATAACCTTTCATTATTAACAGTAATTATGCATATGTATTAATCAATGATACATTTAACCAGAAAGCTACAGCGTGTAAAGAGAGTGAATCAAAGTCAAATCTGACACTTGACTCACTCACTTTTAGTCCACTGTCCAAACTATAGTGAACTTTGCCGGACAAACACTGGTGAGGGTTGTGTGAACGCTCATGACCTGTGGGGTTTGTGTAAAACGGTGTGACCGTGATGTAACAAGGACATGCAATGTGAGACAGCAGGGCATACCCAGACATGTCAAATGTTGCTGGGGCACACTGCTAACCGTCAAAATAAAAGTTACGAATCGTTTAAGTTTTACAGCACTGTCTCAGATTTCGTGGCCTGCACCTTTCCCTTTCCCCTACATGCAGTTAAAAAAAAGTGTGTCAGAGGAACTAGTTTATGAGATAATAAAGTGACTGATACGTTTTTCTAGACCCTCTGTGACGGTTGCAAGTAACTCTTTCCATTCTGTTTGAGTGACACAGGTAGTTTAAAGCCTCTCAAATACGTATATAAAGCACTTTGGCAAGGATATAAGGCACAATCAGTACACATTTTTAAAGATACAAAATCATTTTTGGTATGTTTATTGGATAAAATACTGTTTCTAACTCAACAACTACAATAACATAGTACATTCAAACTTAGGCTGTTATATTGTCCAACATTTTTGTCCAAAATTGATTAAAATTCCATAAAGGAATAGTTTCACATTTTGGGAAATATGCTTATTTGCTTTTTTACCTATCAACTGACCTCACATCAACATGGCCTTCCTTTCTCAATGCAAACTCGCAACTTTTACAGTCCACAGCAACAGGCAACTTTGAATTAGGGGTGCTCCAGCTGAATAAAACTTTAGATTATGTAGCACTGGCTGCACAACCTCATTCCATCTCACACACTTTACTGTGTAGACCATAAGAAGCAGAGGGTTAAGAAAGTGTAGAAGAAGAAATGATTTGTCTTTCCTTCAGATCGTCCAGAGCATACAGTTTCAACTGCCAGGGGTTCAGGAGGTTCAAGAGTAAATCTGTAAACCCGTCACACATCAACAGATAACACCAACCTTGGTACTGAGTGAGGTCTGGACTGGCTTTCTACTCTATTGCCAGGTGGGGTGAACAGGGAACTTGGTCCAAAAGCTCTGCCATGGTGTCTGCAATGAGAACTGTCTTCTTTGTTCCATTTTAAGGCAACCAAGTACAATCTAGCTTCTTCGCACAGCCGGTTCAGACACTCGGTCGGTGGTGTGTGACCGTCACACAGGCGGGTTGTAAAGCATTACGTACTTCTTGTAGGTTATCATACCCACTCAACACAAGCGCCATTCTGGTTATTACAAGTCAATGTACCATTAAAAAGATTCTGAAGATGTTATTTTAAGGTAAAACAGTCTCATCATATTGCTTTAATCTGTCACTGTTGCTTGTTGTCAGGCAACTTCACAGCCATGACAAGATTCGTAGAAGCCATTGCAGTGTATTGTGATAAATGACCCCCCATAGCATAATTTTGTATCCCATGAATAGATAGCCTGTTATCAAGTGGGATTTAGACGCGTTAGTAGGTGGATTTTGCTATATTCGACAAAACCAAGTTAGCTGTTTCCCCCCGTTGCTATCCTTTGTGCTACGATAAGTTAAGTTGCTTTTACGAACCCGTCATCTCTTCGCAATAATGCAAATAAGCATACTCCCCAAAACTATTCCTTTAGTTTACTCACATGTGTAAGCACAAAATAATCCCTGAAGCTCCTCAATAGTGAAAAAAAACAAAACATAAAGAATACTCAGCCTTACTTAGCAGTGCTACGGCATTTTAGGCAACAAACACTTGTTGTCTTCTACTTGTATTTAAAAAAGTACATATACTGTATAGATGATTGCCAAATACGTATGGCACATAAATCACTTTCAATATAAAGCTGTAGGGTGAGACAATACTAAGTTTACCTGACCTAATGCTGTTCAAGTATAAATGGTGGAGACAAGACGAGCGTTCTCCAGATATCTGAAACACATATTCCTCTCCCAACATCATCATGGGTAAACTGCACAGTGTCTTTCTGCCCAGTTGAGTTGTTGACACTGACTCTCATACGTTGACTGATGTTGACTATAATACTATTTCATGTTGTTGGGTTGTCATTCATTTTACAGCTAAGCTCTAGTTGGGATCTTCGACCTTTGTGAAGTGAACAAAACTGCAGGTACTGCCTCTGACACACTATCTGTCTTTAAAAAAAAAAAAAAAAGCAGTCTTTGCTCGAAGACCAAAGACTGCAGACACTGTACCATTACCACGTTTGGTCAGGTATGGATGCAGCACCCTATGCAGGAGCTGCATTACACAATGGTGTGGCCTTCCTGAACACCTCAAATAGTGCTCTCCTTGTCTCCGTCTTCTTTGTTTGTGTCAATGTTGATGTTGGCGTGTCCGTTGCCCACTCCGTTACCCTCTGGTCCAGCTTCTTTTTCCTGATTCCTCAGTGCTAACTTCTTCTGTCTCTTGACAATTTTGAGGTAAAGGCCTCCCCACATCATGTTGGCTACGAGGTAGAGTCCGGTAATGAGCCCCATGAATGTAATTCTGAAAGCAGAGTACAATGGAGTAGGTCAAATATAACATTATTACTTTTACTGTTTGCATAGGTGAAACGACGTCATATAGTAACATATTAGGTAACATATTTAAGCATGATGATAAAACCTTGGTTCTACGGTACCTAAATGCATTAGCGTCATAGATTCTGCATGCTCCACGGCCTCCACATTGCTTGGTACCCCACTTCAAACAGGTTCGGTCAATCAGCGCTCCGAAATATATAGGGGGAGGGATCCCGCCTGGAAACACAAAGTAACGCATGCATGAAGAAGTAATATCATTAAAGCTGTCATGAAAAGCTTGATATCCTTGTGTTTTCAATATGAACAGTTTAAGTACTCACCTAGAGTTCTTACTATCAGTGTCTGCATACCCAAAGCCAGTGACTTCAGGTCTGGCTGTATGGACCTGAGTTAATGAGCAAAAGTTACAGTATTAGATGTTTATGCAAAAATTTGACATAGCTTAAAGACGCATAGATCAGCATTGATAGTCAGTCAGAGACACCTCTTAGAGCTAATTCCTCAACTAAAAGTTTATATACACCAATCAGGCATAACATGACCACCTTCCTAATATTGTGTAGGTCTCCCAAAACAGTTGTGACTCATCAGAGAATGGACATGGGCCTTCTGAGGGTGTCCTGTGGTGTCTGGCAACAGGATGTTGTTAGTGGGGGCCTTTGGGTCCTATGGGTTGAGGGGAGGGGCCACTGTCATCCCACAGATATTTGACCAGTTTGGGATCTAGTGAATTTGGAGGCCAGGTCAACACCTTGTGCTGTTCTTCATGTCTTTTGAGTTGTTCCTAGACCGTTTTTGTGTGCGTGTCTGCTGGGGATGGCTGCTGAGTGTCATTGCTATGGGGTGGGGGTGCCTGGTCTGGTCTAGGTAGTTGGTACATGTCTAAGTAACATTCACACGAATGCCAGCTCCAAAAGTTTCCCAGCAGAACATGTGTTGTCACAAGATGGTCAATATTATTTAATTCTCCTGTCAGTGGTTTTAATGTAGTGGCTGATCAATGTATGTATATAACTGTCACACAACATCCTCATTTTAAAGCGTTTGATCTGAGCTAGCTTTAGTGTCTCTGACCTGAGCAGTACGATGTATCCTGGCGTGCCCCCGCAGGCAGAAATAAAGGACCCCACAACAGACAAAGCCATGTAGAGTTTGAATTTCTTGTCGCAGTTGCTTTTCCTGGGGCACTGGCCCAGGACTGCAGACATGTTGGCGGCTGGGGTCGTCATCTCCCCAATGCAGGTGCAGTTATGAAACGTCTGAAGGACAAGACAGAAGTGTGAGTGATCACGTTTAACCGCTGGTGGTTTGTTTTTGCAGTTGCTGCTTTGTAGAAGAGCTTTGGGCTCTAAAAATACTGTTTATCTGTTTAGGGTCGTCTTATATGCACTTATGAGTGGATTCATGATTGGAGCTCCCAAGACTGTCCCATAGGAAGAATGCCTAATTGTGTTTGTGACAATCAAATATTGAATGAGCTAAATAAAGGATTTCCAAATGCAACACTGCAATCTGTTATAATGAAACAACTGTTTTGGTAGAAACTGATATCTTTAAATTGATCTTTTCATCACTATCTTTTCCTGTTAACCGCAATATGACAAGTCGGGCACATGAATTCTGAGGGTCCGTAGGTTGCTCACCATCTCCCTGCCGCTGCCGGTGGAGGTCTGGCAGCCAGCCAGGCAGGGTGAGGCGTACGTCATGCCATTGTAGGCACAAACCGGGTCCCAGTGCTTCATTGAGCAGGAGCAGCCCATGTTGCACTGCGATAGCAAGGTCTGTGGATTGTAGGACAGTTGAGGAGCCCTGGTGAACACACAGAAAAGAGACACTGGGCTAGTGAGACACTGGGCCCAATTTAGAATTTCTCACACAGGCAACACTGCCTAACCCACTCACCCTTGGTATGAGATGGTGAGGCCGGCCACCTCTGCGTTTTCACATTGGATGAAAGCCTGAATGGCAAGTAAGCAAAAGGACCCGATAGAGGCAGTGATGGACACCCTGGCAGCTCCGATGACACTCAGCTTGAAACGCTTCAGCACGAAACCACCAGTGATGATGCCCAGAGCTACAGCTGGCAGGTTCAGTATACCTGTATGGAAGAATGAATGCATCAATACACTGGCTAGTTTTATTCTGAAATAAAGGAAGGGGCAGGACCTTGCCTCTCTAACAGATGGTACACTTACTGTATGTGCTGCTAAGAACACACCAAAAGCTGTTTGCATTAAAATGTTTCTGTTCTGCAGCCAGTTCATGTTGTTCTACTGTTTGGTGACTGTAGAACAATTCAGTATGCACACAATAACACTGTTGGCTAGCCAGTCATGTAAACAGTCATTAAGTGCTAGTCGCAGTTACCTGACTTGACAAACACACGCACACAAAAGGAGAGCCCACAGGGAGCTATTTAGTGCTAACATTTTAAGACGCAATTATCGCTCACAATCACACTTCCTTTCAATAACAGTGTTGTTTCCACCGCCTTGAACAGCAAGGTGCAGTCAACAGAAAAGTGTGGGGGGGGGGGTCAGTTGCCGTGCCATACCTATTAGGAAAATGGCCTTGGAGGCCGACTGGCCGTAGATTTGCTCCATGTACTTTGGCTTGAAGGTGATCATGCCGATGAAGCCATTGACAGACACCAGGTAGGTGAGGATCATCATGGAGAAGATGCTATTCTTGAACAGCCTCTTCAGTGATGGAATGAAATCTGTTGAAGAAAGAGCAATTAGACCAAAGTCTTAATAAGATAAACCAATACACCAATCCACCAATTTCCTATTTCATGCATATTTATCTCTATTAGTTCCTTTTTTATTTCTTCTTTTAGTCTGAAAAATATGATTATACATTAGTTACTTAGTTACCAGTGACACATTCAATGGTATTTAAGATCTAAGAGTGCATGCCCTTTGTTGTTACACATGAAGCATTTTTACGAGACTTTCTTTGAGTTTTATGGTAAGTTAAAGGCTAAATTGACCTCACGTGGTTTATCTAAACAGTCTGTTACCTTTAGCCAGCTCCTGGAATGTGACTGGCTTCTCCTTCTCCTTCTCCTTCTCCTTCTCCTCATGGTCTTGGGTTTCTTCCGGCAGAAAATTCTCCTGCTCTGCCACCACGGCAAGCTCCGTGCTTTTACTCTGTTTTTTCTCTTCGCCCTGCTTGGGCAGAGACTTGGGCAGAAACCAGAACGGGATACTCGACAGTAGAACCACTGTGCCGGTCGCTATGAAGCCCAGCCACCAGGCTCCCACCCAGCGGGAGTCCTTGTGGGTGATGGTGATGGTGTCTGGGAGATGGACAAAATGATGATATTGGGTATTGTTGGATATTACGTTTGTAGGACTCAACCTTTCAGGATCAACCTTTAACCCTCTCTGTTGTAAAAGCTTAGCCATTAGCAAGAGGATGAGAGCAATCGGTCCTCATGGTCAGAGGCTGCCAACAGCTCTAATCCATGTAATAAACAGTGAGCTACCCCTACTGTGTCAACAAGAAGAATTGTTGGGAAATCCTCTTGCCTTTGGAAAACCTGTTATTACTGAATGCCAAATGGCTTTGCTCTTTCAGTATGACCTTTCCATGTAGGTTCAAAGGGAAGAAAGGTTAACTAGTTTAAATAAGGGTTTTGTGAGGGGCAATTTTGACAAAACAGAGGATAAACAATGTGCTCATCAAGTCAAAAAGACCAGAGTCCCTATCCCTAGGAATCAGGGTATCACTTACTTAATAACTACAATCTCCATGTTGTGCAGTTAGTGTTGCACCACTGCGTAAACCACTTTTTTTGCCCCGAAAATGGGAAGTTCCATACCTAAATCCACAAATCCAATGTCCACGTAGATCTTGGCTAGGAAGGACCCAAGCATGAACCCAAACATCGGTCCTAAGATTCCCACCGTATGGATACAAGCTGGCAGATGGTAAAAACACACAGAAAAACAGAAGAAAGACATCTAAATGTTACAAGATACTCATACAGTAAAGCAACAGCAATAATATGACACTAGAGTCTATCTGGGTAAAGGGTAAAGGGTATTTCAATAAGATAGACAATAATGTAGCAAAGCTCCAAAGACGCTGACAGAAAAGTGTGTCAAATGCCATAGAAACTAGAAAAGATGACAAACTGTAAAAAACAACTGACCCAAATAGAAGGGAGTGTTTTCTTCTCTGGAGAAGTCATCCAGATAGGACACCCCCAGGGGCATGATGGGAGTCTCTCCAATTCCACGCAGCATGTTTCCCAAGAACACATATATCCACATGGACGAGCCGGCAGCCTTTTCACAAGCTGTGGGGAGGAACAGCGGACTTAAAACTGCACAACTGAAATGTATTGATTTAAAAAACAAAAAACAAAAAAAATATGCAGACATCAGACCTAGATCTAACCAGATGCAGTGAACGCATTAGCCTAATACCTGTTTGGGTCACTAAATCAGGTGTCTTGTCTGCGTCCATCATGCTCTGGTTGGACAGACAGGGCAAGGCGCTCTCAGTGCTGTTGACCTGTGTGTTGTGAGACATACTGGTCTCATATTTATACCTGGAAATTAAGGAGAATTATAATGAAAATGTTAGCTTTTCTCAAAGTGACCATGCACCCCAAAAACATTCAATTCAAATAAAGGTCTGACTAGTTATTTATAACATGTGGTGTGCAAACACTATAAAAACAGACACATTTATCAAGGCACAGCATTATTCAAACTAAGGCTGCAAGACATAGTCTAACTATAGTTAGGAAAAGCTATGTTGCAAGCTCCTTGACAACAAGAACACAGCAAGGTGCCTGTTCAAGTCTGGATAACTGGCCGGACTTTTACATAGCAGCTCTACCTACAAGAACCATTTTATTATGTCATTCTATTTAATTATATCCTTACTGCTTGATAAACCTTTACAATTCATAGTGAAGAAGTAGGAAGCTGTGTACTAACAATCCCTGGAAGAAGTGTGGCAGGGCTATAAGGTAAGATCCAGCAGCCATAATCACACAGCCAATGGCAATCAACCTGGGACGGTGGAGCTTAGCACCGAAGTAGCTCACAAACGCGATTACCAACAGGTTGCCTGAGGAGGAGAAGATTTAAACAATAACTTGAAGAATGCATGGAAGAATTAAGTAATTATTGGCTTAATCAATAGTTATATTATTAGCAGTCATATGAAGACAAGAGTTGAACTAGTTTTCTTGTCTATCTTCTGTCAATAAATCCCAAGAAGAAAGGTTAGTGCTTTCTGGTAGATAAATGCAATATTTTTTATGTCTGTATTTTCCTTTTTTAAAATGCATTCACACAGCTAAAAAGCACAACTTCACCATCCTTTGTGTAAATCAAAATTTTGCATACCCATTTCAAAGCTGCCATCTATAACCCCAATCAGGGAACTGGGGATATCAAAGCGCCTTTCAATCTGGGTGATGGAGCTCTTCAGGTAGGCTCCACCAAAGGCTTTGGCAAAATATACAAATGCCAGAGAGGCCAGGAAGAGCTGAAAAACACAGACAACAAGTCGTTAGATTGAGCGATTCAGGCTGGGGGAGTGTTGATTGGATTACATTAGTGAAAAGAGTTGGCAGATGCATCCTCAGAATATCCTTGAGAGGTGGATATGTCTTGTATGTTGTAGCCTGAGATGACTGCCTCGTTACTAATCTCTTTTCAAAGACACAGAGTGAGAGGATTGCAATGAAAGTTTCTGAATTGTGTTTATTTAAATGATGAAAGGATGTAATTGTATCTTGTACACATGTTAAGGGAAAAGTATTATCACATAGGCGTGTCCCATGATAGATTAGACTCACACACAACACATTTGAAGACCAACAGCTGGTTTTCACTTTGAGTAGATTTAAATTCATTTACATTTAATGGGATTTGACTTTATAATAAGTCTGAATGAAACTAGATTTAACTGAATTAAATTTCTCAAATCCTCTAGCACATGTTTCTTGGATGTGCTGATGTCAGCTCATCATGAAAGCTAAAGAAAATGTTCAGAACTGCCCTTGAGTAACATTTAATATGAGCATTAGACTCATGTAACTTTATATGTAATATTAAATGCTGTGATATGTGTTATTATTTTTACATTTAACCTTTTTTACTTCAGTCTTTTCTATGACAGGACATAAGAAAAGCATCATATTGTCCTCAGTCTCGACTGTCCACAGTTGTACCCAAGCACATACCTAGGCGTATAGAATAAATTTGGACTGACTGATAGAAATAGTCATTTCCAAGCATTTTCCAAACCGGAGCTAAAACTGACAGGAATGGACAAAACTATGTGTTCACTGGCTTCAAAATAAGCTCAATAGTTACTACTACAGTTACCACATACTACTGATAGTAGTGTTACTTCCAACGGCAGCAAAGATGGAAACGATAATACACTCCAACAAACCCAGTCAGTCAGATTAATTATTCCTAATTTTTAAACCTTTTTGTCTTGTACTGTTCAACATTAGAATATTGCTGGAAAACATGAAAACATATGTAAGACAATATACAATATACAATATAATTCCATATTTTCTCTGTCTTGAGAATCCTGAGCTAGCTAAGGTGCTAACCTTAGGTAGCTAAGGTGCTAACCTTTTGCTGGGAAAGTGCAGCCTGAATGTCTTTCCAGATATTCATTAAACTAAATTTAACTGAATTGAACTTCTCAAATATAGTATAATTATACGTCTGTCAATATTTTTAGGAACAATTTTACAGTATTCTTCTTTTAGAAGAACTCATCTAGGCAGTGTTTATAAGAGATGATGCTAAAGCTAGCTTTCAAGCTAGCTAAATGGCTCGCTAGCTACAGTTGTAAGCCACAAATGACAAACTTGACTCTGTCTCAAATCAAGGGGATGAAAATGAATGACAATTTCAAAATGTAAACTGGCCATCTCACTGTTGTTGAACTGAAATAGCATTTAGTTGAATCCTCACCAGTTTTTCTGGACCTTATTTGTGTTTCAGTACAAATTGTACTAGAGCCACATCCTTGACACTAAGATCATTAATGATTGAAAGGGATTCTGACTGGGTTTTAGGTCACAGATTATTCTGTGAATACACAGATAAGTGCGACCACTTGCCAAACAGTTAAAAGTCTGCAAGTAAACATTTCCTCCGGATTTCAACATGTTTACTTTTTAACCCGCAGGGAGGTTTTATATGACCGGGCCGTTATCATGTTATCTGTCATATAAGCATTTCATAAACTTAGTCACACTGTTGATAGTGAATCAGCAGCTCTTTGCATGGTAGGAATACAGGTCACAGCAAATAAAATGCTGTTTATGTGCCCCAAAATTCACTTGAATGATAGATTTTAACACTGCTTTACAATAAAACTTTTATCTTCCCTGTCCACAAGGAAGATAAAGATTGGGGGCCTCAAAGTTTGGCAATTAAAAAAAAGGTCTTTTTCTATTAAAGTTGTGGTTTTCACTGCCTATCCAGGTGGTATTTGAAGGACACAGGTAATACTAACATAGAATGTCTTATATGCTTACAGTGAGATTTAACAGCTTGGCGTTAACATAGGCTTGGCTTCTGGGTCTTTAATTGTATTTAAAATAATTAAAAAAAAAAAATATGACAGTGCACAAGCCATGGGTGTCTCACTATGCATTTTTTAATACAGACAAAGGTTAACATTTCACTGACCTTAAGCTTGGAGCAACATGCCTCACGTGTTTTTTTGGACTCTACACTCATGATGCCGTGTGTACTCAATAAATGCCAGAAAGCATAAAACACAGCGCTGAAAAAAAAAAATGTAAACAAACAAGCAGATTAGATTCATAAAATTAGTTTTCTGTTTAAAAAATAATTTGTCAATACATCTTGTAATAATAGTATAGTTGTGTGTTTGGCAGTGTAACCTAATATAAGTAATAAGAACATCAACCTAACCTGTACTGATTTCTGCTAAACACACTTTTTTGGAGATGTTTAAAATATAATGTTTCCAAATTGTGTAACTCATTTCTATGTGATTGCAATATGGAGAATATAAAAGCACAAATCATAAAATCAGATCAGTTTAGAAATAGATTTTCTTATTGCATCCTGAAGAAAAGCTAACAAAATCAGAAGGAGTAAAGAACCAGAAAGAGAATTTACCTGAGAGGCAGCAGTGGTCCTAAGAGGGATGGCAGCTGAAGGCGTGTTGTACCTTGTAGGACTTTCTGCTTAAAGCAAGAGTCTTATCACAAACAAATTATAACATCACCTGTAATCAGTAACTCAGCCACTCGTGCACTTGTTGATCGTGTCAATAAAAGGCCATCCAACCCTGCAACCCTACCTTTAGGCAGGCATACATGCACGTGCACAAACGTGACCACAGTGCCTGTCTGACCAGCGTCGAAAGGTTCGGGGGTTCACTAAATGCAAACACACACACAGACATTCACAGTCTGCACATCCTTCTCTGTGAACATCATAAGCTTATCCATCCAGAGTGTCCATCCCTTTTGGAAAGCACAACAAACAACAGCAGCAGCGTGACCAAAGCTTATTGTCATACAAGCCTGCTGTTTCTGTTAGTTTTCTAGTTTCAAAGAAGTGCTTTCCTCTCCCTGAGAAACTCAGCTTTTGTAAGGCTGGGTGTTTCCAAGGCCGGATCAAAGTCTTCCTGTCCTATTGATAGCCCCTAACAATGGTTCTCTCTATGTGTCTCTGTGAGTAATGCACATCACCTTTTCATTCTTCTTAAACAGTATATCAGTTATTCCTTATAAAAACTAAAAAATTTCATCTGTTTGGAGAACATTTGGCCATTGTATTTGCATTGAATCTCACATTACACCATCCAGGATCTGGTAATCCATTTTACGTTGGTTGTTGTGTAGATCTTTCAAAGCAAGTTTGGATTGGATCCTCCTGAATCACATCCAGAAACATGTGAACCTTTCAAAATCCAAAAACAACATTCTAAATGGCACTGCATACACCAATCAACCATATCATTATGCATCGTTGTCATGGCACCTATCAGTGGTTCGGATTATATGAGGCAGTGATTGAATATTTTGTCTAGAAGCAGGAAAAATGGGTAAGTGGAATGATATGAGGGACTTTGGCGATCGCCAAATTGTGATGGCTAGGTGACTGGGGGCTGTTCCTAGTCTCCATTGGTCAGTATCTGTCTAAAGTGGCACAAGGCTGGAAAGGCGTTTCTGCTTCCTGCACAGATTCTGAACAAAATAATAAAGAACACCGTGCGATAGACTGGCGACCTGTCCAGGGCGTACCCTCGCCTCTCGCCCAATGACAGCTTCGATAGGCTCCAGTAGACCCCCGCGACCCTTAACAGGAATAAGCAGGTACAGAAGATGAATGAATAATATAGAACATGGTACAACAAGTGAGTCGTTAAAGGTAAATTTATCTTATTCACATGGCTCATATAAACAGGAGCAGCCTGTTTAATTGTATTTTATGGTTGAGACAGTTATGTCATGTCATGTCAGAGTAGTTTGCTTGCTTGCCCGTGTTTGATTAACTTTATGTCTAATAATGTAAATGACCCGGTGCAACCAACAACCCCCCTCCCTGTTCCAGATTGATGCTGTCTGCTGGCTCCCTGACTCCTCCTTTGATCCGCCTCCGACCTTCCATGCATTGGTCAGGTGTTGGAGCTTCTCCTGCCAATCGGACCGCTGCAGTCATTGGAACACACGTTCAAAGGCTCATCCAAAGCGCCACTCAAGGGCGACTGTGTCCTGTGATGAACAGCTCAGCTTTGAGCCACTCAGTTTGTGAAAGTCAGGTTGCTGTGGTGTGGTGGAAAGTGTGTCTCAGCTGGAGTGTTTGATCATGCATTGCGAAAGCTAGTTTCGATCTGTAGCTGAGCCACTTTGTGATCCAGGCCAGGGCCACGTTGTACTTGTTTACTGTTTCTGTCATGCACCTATCTATATTCACACATAGAAACTTGCTATAGTCCTCTTTTATGTTTAGTTCATCTGTTAGGAAAGTGTAAGGAAGTCAGATCTAATCCCACCGTTGGCTGATTCCAATCTGCTCTCTTTCAAATAATTTATCAATCTTTTAAAGAACCCTTGTCCATCTCGTTCATCTTTATGGCGTAAATAAAATCGTCATTGTTCACTCACAATAAAGTCTCTCTTAATTGAAATGTTTTGTTTCATCAACATTGTGTTGCTGCTTCACATTAAAGCTATTTCTGCTGGGTTGTATAAGCACCACATGGTGAAACTTGGACACATCTTCAGGGATGAACGCAGGGTCACAGGATATTTTGGGCCTTTGATCATCAGACACCCTCTCCTGGTGGACCCAGTCGGTGGTGATCGGCCCCCACATTGTAGCTACACAGCCTTGGATCGCCACTCGTGGTTCCGAGCCACCTTGATGCTTTTCCAACCGCATTCAGGATGTTTTTGGTTCTCTCCTGCAGCCCTCTTGACTCCAAGGTGGCTGAGTCTCCAGTGCAAATACTGCCCTGCAAAGCCACTGTAGCCAACCTTGACAGCTCACGATGGGCCTTCCACACACTAAGTTTCTTAAATTCCTTTAACTTGGCTGGCTGGTGGGGACATTCATTCGTTTATTCATTCATCTTCTGGAACCGCTTGTCCTCTGGAAGGTCACCAGAAGTAATTTTGTTTATTGGAATTTAATGTAATGATTCTTATCATAGCTACCTGCAAACTAAGCTTTCCAAACAAACTGCGCCCAAATGCCTGTGCCTCAACGTAATTGTAATTCAAAACTGTTCTTGTTAGAAAGGATTTGCATGCCACTGTACACATGACCACACTCTTCTTGGTGTATTATGTAATGGTTGATTTTTCCATCACGTTTCTTTAAAAAAGGAAAGACCAACAAGCTTTTTCCTGGCTAAAATTAGCTTTCACATGTCTGAACTACATTAACTCTTAACCTGTATTAACTGAGTAACATTAACTCGCCTCTATATGTAATTGTAAAGTGATTTTACACAAGTCAGAACTCATGCTCCATTCTTTCCAACGTGGTTTAACACTCGTGCACGGACACAGCAAAATAGAAACAGGAAATGACGCTATGCTGTCGGGTTCTGTCCAATCAGAAACAAGAAGTGTTGTCCCTACACTTTCCATAATCTGAAATGTCGTATTGTTTTGACCTTCAAGGCCACCGTACCGTTTCCTTTAATATTGTGTCTTTTTTTAAAAAAAATCTGTTTTTACTTCCTAGAGCCAGACCTGCAAAACCCCAGAAAGGACGTCCCATCAGCGGTTCATCAGGCTCATCAGCGTACACTGGAGAAAAGCCTTTTGTCTGTGACCAGTGTGGAATGTGTGTCACTCAGTTGGGGAATTTGAATTGTCATAAGAAAATCCATGTTGTGAAAAGCCGCTACCCTAATTTCATCTGTCAACTTCAAGGTTCACATACATAATCAGATCCAGTTTCGAGTACATATTTGAATTCTGTAAACAAGTGGCTAAAATGACATGTTCTGTGAAGCGATCTCAATAACATTCATATGCATGAAACTTAACCTGTAAGCCATTGTTCTTATTTCTTGCAGCACATACACTCCAGTGGAACTAGTTCCAGAGGAGCATTAAAGTTGAAGACTCCCATTCTACTTTTTAAAACTAGAGAAATTACAAGTAACCAGCACAGCAAAATGTTCTTTTGGGAAAATATTGTACAATGAGGTCTTTAAGATATAATGGAGCTTGGCCTTCAAGGGCCTTGTATGTAAGGAGAAGGATTTAAGCTCTATTTTTTGATTCTACAAGGTCCCAGTGAAGAGAAGCTGAAATTGGAGAAACATGATCCCCTCTGGAGTCTTTTTAGAGAGCTATCTGGACAACCGGATCATAAGCACAAGTGAAAGAAGGCAGTCCTGGTCACTTGTCTTATGTGTGACTTATTATTGACGTGTTGTATCTGTAAATGTCATTTTATTTCTAATAGACTATATCAAAAGATTTAGAGGCATCTGAGACATGGAGATCAAGGCTTGAATGGCACAAAAGGGTACTGATGACTGACATTTTGGATGGCCACTAGAGGGGCCACTGTGGGTCTCCACCATACTATGGTCTCCACAGGACTCACACTTGTTTGTACTTGGAATACATAGAGCAGTCATCACTTAGATATAAATTGCCAATCCTGAATTCCAGATAGAATAGAAATGAACCTTTACTATGTCAGGACAGATTTGTGTTTGTACTAATCCCGACTGGAGGCATTTCAGTTGATTTTATAGAAAGTATATCCACACGAGCTTTTAACATGTTTCCCACCTTACATTTTACATGAGCAAAATACCTGTGGTCGCAATACATTTTTCCACGTGTGAAAAAAATCTGTAAGGGTGCTGGCAATATGGGCTTATGTACAGTATATAGGTATATTGTGAGGTCACAGCAATGCATAGTCCTCTCAGAGATCTCTCCTGCTCCACCTGCCTGCGGGTCACCGTATAACACCACCCTGCTACAGGGTGAGGAGGCACAGACAGGAAGAGAGTACACGTTTGTGAGGAGATTCAGAACTCAGACCGGGCTTATTTCTGTAAAGCTAGTGTCACTTTTTGAAGGTGACAGCAGTGGTACATCTATCGTATGATAACTTTTAAAAATGATTGTTGACAGTCAGTGAATGACGTCAGCAGTGTCAGCACAGTCACAGAGGTGATGTTTTTCTAAAAGCTTGAGTTCTTTGTGGGACTGAATTGCCAGCGAGTTGGCAAAAGAAGGTAGAACGTGGCTTCAGAGTGTGAACTAAAGGAAGTGAATTCAATTGTTTAGGAAGTCTTTTGATCAAAGCTCTGGCTTAAGTGGCTAATGGAGCGGGAATGAATTGTCAAGTTAATGCAAGAAGCAGATGTTGCTTCTCAGAATCAGAGGCAGCCCTCTCATCTTTGTGACAGACCTTTTAACGCTTCATGGGCAGACGCATGAGGCCATAGCACTGCTGCACATACTGTACGTGTGCAATCATAAGGCTTAAATTAGATTTTTTACGTTATTTTTCTCTACTGGGAATTAAATGCGGTCAGCAAATTTCCTAGAAATGAAAGAGTAACTGTGTTGATTTGGCTGGTGCTAGATTCAAGTTCACATGGACGCCAACATTTTAGCACTGGCACTAATGTCTCTTGCTAATAGTGAGGCTTTAAAACAGCTGAAGCCAGAAGGTTAATTTCCCTATAAGAAACATTTTAGGTTTTCCCTATGAGGGCATTTACACAGCAGTGTGCGTCTGTAGGAATTCTGTTCCGTTACTGTCATTCTCTCTAATGGCCCCATCGTGGGCCATTATCAGCCCATACATTCATTAATTTTTCGTTTTGTATGTCCACATATTGATCCTACACACGTGAATGCCTTTCCAGCCACCCCTCTTCTGCAGGCTGCAGCCGTGAAGCATTTAAGCTCAATTAGTAAAAAAGACGGTGATTTTCATTGTCCTGTCATGATAATTAACTGAATGTGTTTGGGCTTAGAGCATTTTTTTTTTTTTTTGCACAATACATGTGATCTGGACAAAATGTCATTGGTGATTTTTACTCTCCAAACCATTAATTGATTGTTCCTCCCCTGACTGTGATTATGTGCCCAGTTATTCCACATGTTCTATAGAGACATGGACCTGCAATACTAGAGTCAGTCCTGTAGGGGGAAGTCATTTGTCACTGTTTTCATAAAGGATATGTGCACTATTATCAGTAAGCAGCAGCAGCCATGCACACCTTAATAAAGCTAGAACTTGATACAGATATTTATTTACTGAGTTTGTTAATGTGCAGTGCTGTCTCAATACTCTGTGTATTGCTGCTCCACAGCACACTGTTTGTCTGGAGATGGGATGCATGGATATCCACAAATTAAGAGTAAGATTTGAACATAAGAAGAAGAAGATAGTTAGTGAGCAAATGATATCAGCCTTTCTCAATAAACACATGAAATGAAGATTTCAGCTGTGCCAGCTACACATCATCATTTCCACAACAAGCTGTGATTGCTAATATGGAGAGGAAACTAATCAGCTGGGTTACATTATACGTGGCTCCCATCACAACAATTTCTTTCCCATACAGTGATCTTCATTAACCAAGCATGCCTGAGCCAGAAGCCTCTGACAGAAAATGAAACACATTATGGCACCACAATTATCCACTGGAGACGCTAATAAAGCAATGATTTTCATGGCAGTGAAATTATTCTGGTCTGAGTTAATCACCTGCACTTTAACACCAGTGCTCAGTAAAGCCAGTTGTTCAGCATTTCTGAGCTGAACTCACCAAAAAGGTCACGGGAGGTGTTTGTCAAATCAGGAAAGGCTATACACCACCATGTCCTGCCTCCTTGTACTTCTACACATGAGCCTGAGGTAGGTGCGCTCCTGACTGCTTATTGTTGAGCTGACCTTTTATCTGAGAACAGTGACTGTTGTGCAATATGAGCTTGCTAGTTGGAGCAGACGGACAGTATCGAACCAGACTGTCAGGGCTGACAAGGATTTATTGGCAACTCCGGTCAAATTAAGCGGTTTCCAGGATATTTGTCGAAAAATGTTTCTATGTTAAAGGCGAAAAACATGTTTGAGCCCCTCTGGATGTGTGATCATCTTGCTAGAAGCGTAATAATTTCAGTCAGCATTTCTTACACTATCCTAAACTCGTTACACTGACACCTAAGCGAGTGAAGGTCTTGCAATAATCTACAAAGCAAATGTCATGTGACTACCATGGTTAACTGAGCTCCCACTAGTGCTAGCAGGCCACCCTTTATCTTGTTTATTGTTCATACTATTGTTATATATTTCTGGCTTTAGTAGATAAAATTTAGAAGGAATTGATTTGAATATTATTTTTTCTTTGTTTAAACTACATTGTGTCCTCTTTAAGAAGAGACAATTGTGTACTGAAGCTAATATGGCAACCAAAATTTAGCTTACTGACAGTTTTGTTCTTCTGCTTTTCAGTAGAACTTGAGATCACGGCATGAGAAGTAAAGTACACCAAATGTTTGCCATTCAAGTGATAACATAGCCATAAGTTGTGAGAAGATTGCTACTAGGCAACGGCTGCTAGTGTAAGCATGTAGTGTAAGGATGCTGCTCAGGCTAACAGTTTAGTAAGCTAAGAAGCGGCTACAGAAAATACAAAGTGATAAAGAAAAAAATAGGACTCTGCTAAAACTAACTTTTCTTTATATACTGTATATATGTAAAAATATATGTAAAATTATGGTGAAAACTGACTGAAGTTACCATATTTGGCATTCAAGTGGTAATATTAGTGGTATTATTATATTATAAGTCGTGAGAACACTGCTGCTACTCAACGGTTAGCATCTTGAAGGCTAACAATTTAGCAAGCGAACGAGAGTTATGTAGGACGTAAAAAGGCATAACAAAAAAATTAGCCGTTGGGAATACAATACCAACATGTTCCTCTAAGATATTATACAATTACAAAGAAAAACTATGTATGAAATATTCAACTGTGAACTTCACTGGATTCATGAATGCTGAATGGTCAGAAATTTTTCAACCAGTAATCTACACTCTTTCTGCAGATGGAACGACCTGTCCCAAGGACATCAACATAAAATGTAATACAGACAAAATTAGAAAAAAAAAATATATTTCTGTTATGTTTAACTTTTAACTATTTTAATTTGTATTTATTTGGTGTTTTACCTTTTTATCTCTTGTGTCTTTTGGACTGTGTGCTGCTGCAACACTGCATATTTACCCACTGTGGGATAAATGAAGCATTATCTTATCTTAAAAAAATGATACACATGCCATTTATTGCACTGAAAAGCAACAGGTGAGACTTTGCACCTTCTGCAGCAAGTGAGAGCAGCTTCTTCTTCAGACCTCTCCAGCCATGCCTTTTATCCACACCACCACAGGTGTGGCTGGTTAAGCACAAACCCAGTCTGGGTGCTGGTCAAACGGATGCATCAGTCAATTACAGTTGAACTGCCAATGGAGGGTCAGTGGGATGTAACAGCAGATGTGACTGGTCTCTCAAGAGTCTCCTCATAAACCAACTAGTCCTTTGTGCAATCGCACTATGGAAACATTCACTTGCAACAGTTTTTTTTAAGGACATAAAATACTTGTCTCCACAGAAATCTGCTTGGATGCCTATTCATTCATTTATTCATTCATTGTCTGTTTTCGCTTATCTTCAGAGTGTCACTGAATTCTGCATTTTAATTAAAAGAATTAGAAAGCCTGGCTCTTGGTCCAGACATAACACTGAGACCTAATAGCTTAGCCATTACAAAGATGGTGGGGGCATTTGGTCTTCTTGTTTGAGAACTGTCAACTGCTCTAATCCAGTATATGTGTCAACAGGGCAATTGAAACCCTTTGAGCTCTGGAAGACCCTGTGCCCGCTCAGTGATTAATGGTTTTGCTCTTTTAATATGACCTCGCAGAGTAAGTTTGAAGAGGAGAACGGTTTGCTTCTCCAGAGAAGCAGTTTCTCTTGAGAAATCCTGTAAATATCCACAAATCCAAACTCCATGTAGATTTTTTCGTATTTTTTTTTCTTTCTGCGCAGATTGTGAGCAGTGCACCATGCAGATACAGGCTGCCAAATGCCATAGCTAATAATACAAAAGCAGCCATGATAGACAGACAGGCCTATGACAATGGATGAAGCAAATGTGGTGGAAAGTAGTTCTGAGGTCCCCGAAGAAAGAGTGCAATACACTTATTCCCTTTCTGATTAAGAGTTAGGTGCACAATTGCATTCCAAGTGTGCAGGACGTCTTTTCTGTGTTTCCTAATCTTTAGAGCTTTAAACTAAGCTAAGTTGCTACTCCTCTGTCCAACACTGCATAAAGCCCGGCCAGACGATTTGACTAGCATGATGAATTCAGAGTGAGCCGCACTAATGTTTGGTTTGTGGGCCCGAACTTCTAGCCATACGACAGTTTGGAATGAGTCTAAAGCCCACATTACTGCAAGAGGGCGATTTGTCTATGCATTGAAATGATTACAACACAGCATAACTTGGTGATTAAAATGATTCACTTTATTTGACAGAAACAGATTTGATTTAATAATCACTTAAATTTGATCACAAGAGATTTGACAAATCTACTGGACTCAATGTAAAGTTCTTTACTCCTGGCTTTGGTGTGTGCTGTCATGTCACATGTCAGCGCCATATACCACAAGTTCTACACTCACACTTGGTGATATGCTGGTAGAAGTATTGTCTGGTGGTGAGGTCGGAGCACTGCAGGGTCACCGCTCTCGCCTCTGAGCCCCGCTCCTGACAGCACCTGCTCTCCTGCTGCACCCGCAGGTCACCGTTCAACACCACCCTGTTGCAGCGAGATGGGAGGAGAGTGAGAGTGAGTGGATGAGGTAAAGAAGAAGACGGATAAAGATGGATGAATTGAGACCTTAAACTCACATATGATTGATAGAATAATAAACACACTGCTGGTTTTGAGTTCTTATTATGGACACTTATATAAAACCAAGGATGTGACAGCTAGATCGCCTCTCACCTGGTGTGAGACCCACACTGGCCCTGGCACACTGGCATCTGCGCGACGGCGGTACAGTTGTCTACGGTGATGTTGATGCTGGACACCCTGGGTGCACAGCTCTGGTTACCTGGCATTGGAGGTGACGTCATACAGGAAGCAGTGAGTGATAAGAGTGAGCAAAGAACCCGGAAGTTTAAATCTTTTAGATTCATGGCTTTTAATTAATTCGTGCAACAAAAGCAATTTTTTTTTTCGTACAGTGGCTGCACTCAGCAAAAAGCTGCTTCTAAAAGCTGAGAAGGAAATGAGTTTCCTTCTTCTGACTTGACTCACATGTAAAGTAGCAGTGTTGGTCGTCCCAGATTCTGTCCTCCTGGAGAGCAAAACACTTCATGGTCAGCTGTTTTTCAGAGCTCTTATTTAAACATCAGTATCTTGCAGTAGTAAACTTACTTTTATATCTCTTATCTCATAATAAGATATTTTTCACAGTTTTTAATTTAGACAGAGGTGCGCATGAAATTTCAGTCTAATCGTGCAGGTTTTTGTGCACAATATATTGTATTTTTAGACAATTTTATCTGGAGTCAGATGCAGCAAAATGCATTGAGTAGCGTTGAGAATGCAAATAAGACGTTACAGTTGTTAGTTTATCATCATCCAGGTCAGATGTTAGTAGGTCAATCTACAGACCCTTATTTAGAGGCTGCGTTTCGGTGCCCCAGTCACTCCCACTATATGGATATACACGGATCTAAACATTTGCCAAAGTTATATGGGTGAGTAAACAATCGTATCTTATGCCATAAATAATGTCCAGGTTGTAAAAAATGGTAGTTCCCCTTTTAAAACCAGTAAGCATTTTATACAGTTTCTACAGCAAAAGCAGATAACCAATAGTCCAAGATTTTGCATAACCCCTCCCATTCACTGTTTGCTACTTCTGCTATCTCTAAGAAGTGGACAAAGAAAGAAGAAGACTATTCATGCACTCCCGACATCAAAGAAACTGACGTCCTATATAGTTTGATTACAGTGTCCCTACCATAACAGGAAAACCCATATATGTACTTGTAGTTATGTACATACATTGCATGCATGTAGTGTTAGCGTGTTGCAGGGCTAAAACGGCTAACCTCAACCTTTACCGTCTGCACACAGGTCAGGGTAATGTTGAAATCGTGATGAGGACAATCAGAAATTTTGGAGGCCATTAAACAAGGACTTAGTTGCCCTTTGTGGTACGGTGCGACTTAGACTCACCTGGTTTGCGTCACCCCTTTACACCTTCTCTTTCACACACATAGTACATTATATTCAGTGGATGTTTAAGAAACATTGTGGGGTGTTTCCATACCTCTGGGCAGCTCTCTTTTTGACAGACTTTAGACTCAGTCTGAATGCCATCTCTGCTGCAGCTGAATGACATGCAGGGACGGGCAGAATCCTTCCATTTGTCTCCCAACTACACAAAGACAGATATGACAGTGAGGCACTGGTCACGTCCAAAATGGAATTATGTTCAGTAGGAGACAAAATGCTTCTTGAGATTAGGCACTGCATACCCTGTATGTCTCTCCCTGATAACTGCAGGTCTTCTCAACTGAAACATCCAATTAGTGAGAGGCAAAGCAAAACAGTTAAACATACTTTGAGACCTTCAGAAAGCTCATGTACAGACTGCAGTTAAATCTAATATTCTAGGAACAAAAATGCATGCTAATGCATATAAACTACATACAGAGTAGTTTATACCATGCACTTGACGTTAGAGAAGGAAAAGGAGTCAAAGTTGCAGAAAATAGATTTAATGAAATCGAAAAGTGCCAGTTCTTACCACAAGCTTGATCACCACAGCAGGAGGTGTTCACCAAAACAGCGTAAGGGCCGCAGATAGGAGCCGGCTGAGGAGGCTTTGGAGAACACTCCTCGGTCAGAGTCTGGTTGTTACACCTACAAATTTGGCAATTGGAATGCCACACCTCACCAGGCTGAAAGACAGGTATGGAAATATATATTGTATTGTGTATATATATATATATTGAAATATATTTTAAGACCTACAGAGATATATTATATTCAAATGTATCGCATTTTTAAGAGATTATGATTTTGGTGAGCAAAAATGAACAAAAGAATCCTTCTGCATTCCAATGGTGGATGACAGTATGTACATTTAGAGGCAAAAAATATTCAGATTTCATTTGCCCCATTAAGTTAACTGTACAAACGGAGCATATTTCTTTCATTCCTTCAAAAACCTTTTAAGAAATGTTGCTGATATTTGGGCATATCTAAAAACCCATTTCCAAGAAGGTTGGATGTTATATATAACATGACAAATTTGGTTTGAATATGCATGTTTTTACTGTACACTGATGAGTAAAATATATTTACTTGTCTGGGCTCTCCAGTTGGTCCTTTGCAATCTGTGGAGAAGAAAAAACGAGGAAGACACTCACTCATTCCCCTGTGTGAGATTTCAAACAAAAATTCTACCGGAGACACCGCCACTGTTATAGATCATGTTACTCACAGTTACAGTGAGGCACGCAGATGTTTGAATGGTTTCCTGCCCTAATTAGGTTGTGAGGACAGAAACAACCTGTGCTGCTCTTCTCCAGGGAGGCCCCCGGGTAACGCACTCTGATTACCCAAAACAGACGAGACAGAAATGATGAAAATCTTTACAACCCACCAGCTTTCACTGGATTGAGTAACATGAGGAAGAAATACGTGAGGACATAATTTGATAAAAGTCTCCATACCCTCCGTAGCAGAAGTCGTCCAGCTTGTTACGACATTCTCTGTAAACCAGTCCTTCTGCACACGGCACATCTGAAACATCAAACTCAAGTTAAGGAAAAGTATATAATTGACATTTTCAAACAAAACCAACTCAAATTACAGTCTGTTCCAGAAAAGGGTGACAGAAAAGGTACAAAGGTGCAAATACGCACAGAAAAGGGTGCATATTTGTTAAGACAATAATTAAAGTAGGAGTAAGCCATTCCCGAAAAAGAGCCAAACAAACACTTCTCTTTTGTCAGCGCTCCTTCAACAGCACCACCATCCCCCAAATTCATGCCAAATTTCAAAGGCAACAACAAAAGACAGAATGAATCACAACAAAGCAAGTCATGTAACATTAGCGTGGTAGGTGGTTAGCCAATCTGGGAACCCATCCATTATCGTCTGATGACTTAATCTCTGGGGGCAGCAGCCATTGTTTCTGAGTTTCCATGTAACCAGTGGAAATTCCAGATTCCAGATAACAAACTTGCGTGCCAAGACTTCCTATTCCGTGTTTACAATCCAACTAGCAACTAAAGTGAAGAGAATTAGGTTGAAGTTTAAATCATCGCAACATCTATGTCTTTGACTTGACAAATGAGACGTGCTAGCTTGCTTACTGAGAGAGTATAGCAGGGTGCGCGGTCTATTTTTGTCTCTGTTCCGACCGTGAAATGTGATTTGTCAATACTACTCTAAATGCAAGCGGAAACTGCAAACATTTCAGTAACAAAATATCAAAATGTGTATTGGGTTAGAATGGCTAACGTCACCAACCTCACCATCTCTGGTTTTATTGGCTTTGTTGTACCAGTGTAACGCAAGAAAATAATGGGGACATACCACAACTTCCATTGGTTAGTTTTCTCCAGTCAATGCAGAAACCCGCCTTTTTACATTCCTGAGCAGCTTGCTCCAGAGAAGAGCAAGAGCCATTTGGGTTCCGACACGAGTCAAACTCACAGTTCTTCTTTTTAAGGTTTAGATCCACATGCTGGCTGCAATTTCCAAAGACTCTGAGAAGACAGAAAGGATTAAATCTTTAGTCATTAGTTCCAGATATAAACAATACAATATACTAAAACTGTATATAACACACATGCAGAGACAGTCAAAGTTACACATGAGAAAATTTAATGTTTAGTAAAGAATTTATCAAAGCCTTTACTTGGATGTGCACCTATTACCAATTCTGCCACTAGTTCTCACACTAGTTCTCTGACCAGGAGTGTATGTCAGTGTGTAGAGCTTACGAGTGGTGTAGCAGTTCACATAGTGGGCTTGGGAGGCAGGTGGTAGGAGTGGCAACAGTGGACACTGTAGTTGTTATTGTTGGATGACAAGGTACATCCCTTGGTGCAGAAACACAGGCCGGCTTCAGAGGGTCAGCGTACACCCAGTCATAGGCCGTCTTATCACAGCAACTGTCATCCTCGATCTTCCCTCCCTTACGAATACATGATGCACCGCCACATACACCTGAAGGGAGGATGGAGAATTGAGTTCAGAAAAAAAAAAAAACGTGGCTTCTCATATGTCATATGAGCTACATGAGCCATGCACCGGCAGTCTGAATAAAAGCTTGACAGCCACATTAAATAGTAAGGATGTGATGACGTTTTGTGTAGTCAGAGAGAGAAATTGTCCGTATCTGGTATCCTGCATTCAATCACACCTGTAGACCACTACTCTACATCCAATACCCACCACATTGTCCCTGGGTGTTGTTGACGAAGTGCTCCATGGCCAGATTGACCACCAGGGTATAAGAAGGAGTGAGGGAGACAAAAGAACGTATCTCTGGAAGATGAATTGAGACCTCGTACCCCGTAGTCTCAAACTTTAATCCATGCTGTTCATATGGCGGCTGTATGGTGACATTGTTCAGAGTGGCCTGAAGCAGATTAGATCAGTATCTCAGTTTTTACAGTAGAATATGGTGGTACTCCCAAAATATTTAGAAGCAAGTTTTGAAATTAACATATCCTATATCACAGGAGGTGGAGCCAAGGTGTTAAACACAAGATAGTTGTATTATATCCTACCTGTACTGCAAACAAATCTGGGACGATACTGAGTGTAACTATATTGTTCTGATATTTCAGGATGATGCCTTTAGCGCAGGAGCCCTGAAGGCCTGGTATACAGAAAAAGTTGTCCACAGCAATGGTTAGATTATGACGCGGAGACTGCTCCTCCACCAGGATATAGGTACATTCGTCCAGAAAATCAAAGGTTACTCCTTGGAATGAGATGTAGTGTGGGTCCCCGTACAGCTCACATTGACCTGGGGTGGGTACGCAATAGAATATTTTTAGTAGAAAACGAGAAACGTTGGGTTGACATTGCCATGAAATGAACTTCCACGGGATCATTTTTAATATCCTTGGATACTTTTTAACCTTTCTTCTAGCACAATCATCTTATCAAACAATAAATTGTCCAACGCTGTACAACTTAATAGAGTTATTAGATTTGCAGTCCTGCTGTAAGGACATCTACAAGCACATCATTTTGGATTGATTCAGTGAAATGGGAGCAAATTTGTTCTATGGAGCGCCAATTTATACGATTAAAATTAATATAGTCAAATGTGAATAAATGTGAAAACATTATAGTAAGCACAAAAGAAGAACAGTGACTTACAGTTACACTTAGGAGTTTTATAGCATCCATCTGAGACATATGTGAAAAGACCTCTAGGACAGGTGGGAACCGTGATCTCTGGTGGAGGCACTGAGGTCAACTCTATCTTCCCTGCTGTACAGTTCTTATAGAAGCAGTCCTCAGTCCATGTCTCACCACAATCCCACCTTTCGTTCTTCTTCGGGTCTGTACACTGACAGGCTGTGAACATGGAAAACATTCCCTAAAATGAATTGGGAGCGAATATTGAAATGGAAAAAAAATAAAAATAAAACATAAATTAATAGCTCTCACATTGGGGTGTATATTGTGGTGTTGTAGTCTGTAGTGATCCTGTTACAACTGTTATTTCAGTTGTGGTGGACTCTAAAGTTGAAGCTGGTGTGCTGAGTGAGCTGGTAGTGAGTGCTGTTGTGTTAGGTTCCATAGGTGTAACTGAGGTTACAGTAGTAGATGAGGTAGTCATTGGTGTAGTGGTAGTTGACCAATTTTCAGTGGTAGTTGAGGCACTGGTAATGGTTGTCATTAGTGTTGAGGCGGTGGTGGGCACTGTTGACCATGTTTCAGTATTAGCTGTTGTGGAAACAGTTGTAGTTGTTGGTGTTGAAGCAGTGGTAAGCTCAGTGGTCCATGTTTCAGTAGTAGCTAGAGTTGATGTTGGTGTTGACGTGGTGGTTTGCTCAGTAGTCCATGTTTCAGTGGTAGCTGAAGTAGATATTGGTGTGGAGTTGGTGGGAGGCTGGGTGGTCCATGTTTCAGTGGTAGCTAGAGTAGATGTTGGTGCTGAGGTGGTGGTATGCTCAGTGGTCCATATTTCAGTGGTAGCTGAAGTAGATGTTGGTGTTGAGGTAGTGGTAAGCTCAGTGGTCCATGTTTCAGTGGTAGCTGAAGTAGATGTTGGTGTTGTGGTGGTGTGCTCAGTGGTCCACGTTTCAGTGGTAGCTGAAGTAGATGTTGGTGTTGAGGTGGTGGTAAGCTCAGTGGTCCATGTTTCAGTGGTAGCTGAAGAAGATGTTGGTGTTGAGGTGGTGGTAAGCTCAGTGGTCCATGTTTCAGTGGTGGCTGAAGTAGATGTTGGTGTTGAGGTGGTGGTATGCTCAGTGGTCCATATTTCAGTGGTAGCTGAAGTAGATGTTGGTGTTGTGGTGGTGGTATGCTCAGTGGTCCATGTTTCAGTGGTAGCTGAAGTAGATGTTGGTGTTGAGGTGGTGGTAAGCTCAGTGGTAGCTGGAGTAGATGTTGGTGTTGTGGTGGTGGTATGCTCAGTGGTAGCTAGAGTAGATGTTGGTGTTGTGGTGGTGGTATGCTCAGTAGTAGCTAGAGTAGATGTTGGTGTTGAGGTGGTGGTATGCTCAGTGGTCCATGTTTCAGTGGTAGCGGAAGTAGATGTTGGTGTTGAGGTGGTGGTAAGCTCAGTGGTTGCTAGAGTATATGTTGGTGTTGAGGTGGTGGTAAGCTCAGTGGTAGATGGAGTAGATGTTGGTGTTGAAGCAGTGGTATGCTCGGTGGTCCATGTTTCAATGGTAGCTAGAGTAGATGTTGGTGTTGAGGTGGTGGTATGCTCAGTGGTCCATGTTTCAGTGGTAAGTGGAGAAGATGTTGGTGTTGAGGTGGTGGGCTTAGTGGTCCATGTTTCAGTTGAGACATTAGTAGTGGTAATCAATGTCGTAACAGTAGTAGAAGTTGTTTCGCTGGTAGTTGAAGCAGTTGTACTGGGAGTACTTGTTGTAGGGGTGGTGGTAGGAATAGTTGTGGGTGGAGGTGCTGTTGGAGAACAAGTGGTATACAAAATGATCTTTAAGGTCCATCTACTTAAAATTCTTATAATGTTTGTATATTTTCTCAGACACATTTAGTGGCAAATATAGTTGCAAGTACTGATATATATTTCATACTTACGACAATTAATTATTCCATCTTCACAGGGGCTAATGTAAGAGACATGAAATATCCAGAAATCAGTAAATTACTATAATTTTTGCAAATGTATGTGTATATGTCATACATTGTATAAATGGGTCAACTTACCAAGCCATAGAGTTTATCATCACCACTATTCCAGAATGAACAAAAGTGCCATTGAAATAACAGGTGCAGTTGCTCAATGTGGTGCATTCACCAGTATTCTCATCATAAAATGGTGCCTCCTTTGGACATCTGGGGTAGCAGCCTTTCCAGGGAATAAATATAATTTGGAACCATTAATAAGACCAACACTGATGCTGAAATAAGTCTTTCAATAGCTGTATAAATTATAATGATATTTTCATTTTAATTCTAATTTAAATTATCAAGATATTTCTAATTTCATTTAAATGCTACTGAGAAAGTTCGGTTACCTTCCAGCTTGTGAGTGAAGTAGTTGCCGCAGGATAGCGTCCTACCACAGGCATCATAGTGCCAGCTACACTGGCCCTGTTCGTTGTAGTAGTCACAGTAGACCGCTGAGGTGTAAATTATCACAAGTTTTGTCAATTTTCAGTAATATTTAATATAATTAACTATATGAATTGTCAGAAGCATTGACTGATTCTTACAATTAAGTGTGAAAATTCAGCAGAATGTCAAAAAAATAAGAATAAAATGGAATTGAACATAACAGAAAGTGTTTAACGTATGTAAAATACTGAGTAAAATAAATAATTTAAATAACAGGCGGTGCATATTTAGCATTCTTAAGCATAGCCCGTATGAAAAGCAAAAGCCCTGACAAGACCACACCCTGGTGTGAACTGGTGTTCAGAACATATAAACTCAGTATTGCAGTAATAGTTATTTTATTTACAGAATCATAATTTATTTTTAATTAAAATGTCTCATCATTTTGCCATTTTTGACTGTGAATTAGTTTAGTTAGTTAACCAACTCCTTTCACTGTGTCCTACTCTTTATACTCATGTCAGGAGCAATATAAAATTAAATAATATTTGTGCACACAATGATGGAAAAGGCCAATTATTGTCAGGCTTCTTTATTCAAACAAAAATAATTTGTTTTGCTGCCTCCCAAATTCAGTGACCTGTAGCCTTGAACTGTATTTGCTGTTGTCACAAGCGAGTAAATCAGAACTGAAATGTTTGAGATTGTTGGAGTATCAACTTACGGCACAAATCAGGTGTCCTCCAATTTATGCAGACGTCCTGATCACTGCAGGCCTCTGCATAAGCTGCCACTGCTGTGCAGAAGCCCAGGAACTTTCCTTCAAACTCACAGGAGCAAGACTCCTGGACGCATGCATGGTAGTAGGGCTCTGGATCCACCTAAGGGTTGGTAAACATCCAACAGAATTCAGTCAGAACGTTAGTGCTGGTTGTTAGCTTGTATGACTGATTGACACATTAATGGACCGTCCCACTTGTGCATTTACTCTCCCTTCCTATGAAATTTGTATTGGGCCTTGGAGCCAAGTAAAATACATACTGCACCTTAAAGTGGCAATCCTTGAAGGTGTCTCCCCTGAGGATCATACAGCGCCGCTGGGCCCAGGCTGAGCAGTAGGAGTTGCGTTCACATGGAAATATCTCAGTGGTCACGTCAGAGCAAGGGGGAGTGGAGACCTTCCAGCTGTTTCCAAAGTCCAAGGGACTGGCCAACACTGAAAACACAGGGTTCGTTTTATATTGACCATCACGATTAAAGAATGACTGCAACTAAAACAACAAGAAAACCAATTCACCAGCTGAGCCACGCGTCTCCAGGTCATTCATTTCATTGGAGTCAAAGTTCCCGCAGAGGCCACATACTTTGTTCTACAGCAAAGACAGTTGAAAAAAGGTTTTACGTCTACCTTACTTCTGCAAGTCTCATTTTGACAAAACAAATATACAATGACCCCAGAATATTCATCACTTACCCTCCAGTTTGCATGCAGTTCTATAGTGACCCGGGTGTGTTTGTCCCAAATGAGGGTTATGCCTCTGCTTGGCACTGAGATTATGATATAGAGCCCCACTGTGTGTGTGGTGTAAAGTAAATCTTGCTCCACAGTCCAGCCATTTTGGATTTGTTTGGTCACCCTCATGTCACTCAGTGTCAGAGTGACTTTGTTCTATGTGGGAAAATCATGATGTACCAGTTAGTGTATTGCTTTTCTGGAATATGACAATCAGCCGTGGCAAACTATTCCACTTAGAATCAGCAATGGAGGAAGTCAACATACAACTCATTAACTGAAAGATTAGTAGAAATGTAAAAATTCCTAAAGGATAGCAGAAAGAGACATCCACCTGTAGGTCCAGGACGATGGACCGAGAGCAGGTGAGCGCCTCATCACAGCAGGGTACACTCTCCACTCTGACTGAGAAGGTGCCATTTGTGTTTCCACAGTAATCCTGAAGTTAAAAGGCAGTGTTAAAGGCTTGTTGTTGTGGAAAATGGAACAAACTATAGACAATATTTAAATAATGAGGTCTACGAAACCTGTGCAAGAAAGTAGTGGGTCAGTAACCATGCATTATTAAATCAAGTGTTTTTTTCAAGATTTAGATCATTAACAATGAGTGTAATAATTTCCTATAGTGCTTTAAAATACAAACTGATCATATAAACTGAAAAATTAAGCTAATTAAGTGACCACGCTTGGCCACTTGAGGCTGACTCTTAAAGGTGAGTCAGTTCCCATAGATACAAATGTTAAAAAGCCCAACTTTATAGTGGAAATAGGCATGCTTAGATGTTTATGGTCTGGTGCAAACCAAAGAAAATGTATGAAAACTATATGACAACTGCTTTTATTTTCTAATATTTCCTACTTTCATTGTATTTAGGCTTAAATGTTTGCATAATAATGGGAGTGGTCCAAACTGCACTGTGACAGGTGGATGCCGTCACAGTTTTCTAGATGTCTGCCTAGGCATCACGGGCCCACCTAGACTGCTCATGCTTCACCTATTCACCCATCTTCGCATTCAACGAGAGTTGGGCGGAATTAGCCACTGCCAAAATGGCAAAAGCCAGAGCCGCGATACTGCACATCAAAATTGCTCTTTAGGAATCCTATGGATGACATCATTTTGTCCACTGCTATACACAGTCAATACGTGGTCTCACCTCTACAAGCGTGTACTGACAATGTCCGTCAAAGCGATACCACTTAGTATCAAAGGTCTGGTAATGGCCGTTTCCATAAACTTGGCACGTCCCAGGACACGGCTCATCTTTGCAGTGCCACTGACCCTGTCCACAGACGCTGTAAGATAGAGTCATGTAATGACATTACTATGTGGACGAATACGACATGTTGAATGATCTTACAAAACACAACTAATGAGTGTGTTACCATGTTTTACACTTGGTTTTGACATGCTCCCCTGCTTCGAATACTTTGCCACTGTACATGCACGTACAGTTGTCCACAGAAACACAGTTTCCATGGTGATCCTCATACTGGTCATATGGGCAGTAGCAGCCGCTCACACAGGTCGTGTTGGTACCCTGGAAATTACGCCAAAAGAAAATGTTTTAATTGGTGTAAAGGCTGCAACACAACACTACATTACCACAGAAAGTATATTCACTTTATAGTATATTCAAAATAAAATACCTATAGCTTTCTAAGAAAACAACATAACAACATGAATAACAACATATGACAAAGGGCAACCATGTATACAGCCATGAATATAAATATATAATACATTGACTTACCAGTGGTTTGCTGAGACTGTCACAAGTCTTCTGAGCCGTGTTAACGGAGTACTCTGAGCAGTGAACGCAAACCTTTCCATTCATGCAGCCTGACACAACACATAAAATTGTTAATTATATTTCAGTTAGTTTGCCATTTGATGTTATGAGAGAGGAACAAAAAATAAATTCTAATACACTTACTGACAAGTAAATTACATTGCATTACTATGGTAAAAGACATTATAGACAGAATTTAGAGTTTGTTAAAAACCTTTGCATTTCATTTTATTGTATTATATCAGTTAGTAGAAATATGCATCAAATTTTATGAATAAATATGATAATTTACTTACCACAATCCTTGGAACAGTGCAGTTCTCCATTCTCACAGAGGCTTTAGAAAACAAAACAATACTGAGTCTTTTGATGTTCCAACAAAATTTTCTTGACTATTTTAAATATCACGAAACATTTCAATGATCAACTCACCACTGTCGTCCATCCATAACAACCGGACCCGGCAGTGTCGTGCCACCGTTGTAGTGACATACACAATCTGCCTTAGGGGTGCAGACGTGTCCTACATTCAGGTGGGTTCCTTCCGGGCAGCCACAGCCCTCCACGGGAGAATCTTCCAGCCCACAGCGAGGGTCCAGCCCGGACAGTGAGAGGCATGTGCGGTTGCAGGCCAGTACATCATAAGAGAACTCTTGGTTCTTTTGACATTTCAGAGCTGTAACATTCAGATATTTCATTTTTTTGGTAAAAGACATGTCGTTTTCAACATGGCTGACATTGCAATACATTAATTGCTTTAAATTTGCTATACTGTATAGTGGCTGAAAGATGCTTATAGAGTATGAGTAGTCCAGTGATAGAATGCAGAAAAGAAAACAAAGGCCGCCTAATTACTTGTCAGTCTTGTATTTCAGCTGTTTTTGGACAAACCTTTCTTGATTTGTAAAAATATATTTCAAATTGGCAGACATCCTACGTGCTTCACATATTCATTTGTCAACATTATTTCTCACCACTGACAACCATACTCATATTTTCCTAAATAAAATCCCACGTTGTCCACGAGAATGGACAGGACTTTGGCTCTTTATTTATTTCTAGAACTGAACTCACTGCAGTTGGTAGCCTTCCTCCAGTCACCAACTTCAATCCCCAGACCGGCGCAGGCCTTAGCATAGCTGCTCAGAGCGACACACCAGCACTGCAGCAGATTGCTGCCACAGTTGCACGTTCTCTGGATGCAAGCCTGGAAGTAACAATCAGTGGGATCTTAAAAAGAATCCGCCATTGATGTGTCAACATCAGTTAACTAATGAAAATGCATCAAGAACTACTTTGATTTGTCTGCTGTTTAAAGGTTTTCTTACTGTATGGTACTGATCAGTTGGGATATGGCCGTGGCACTGAGCAAATATCCCAGTTGGGCTGTTCAACACAGCACACTTTTCATCAGCAAATATTTCTGCAAAAACACAAAACAAGATCAAATCATGAAATACGCAAATGGAATAAGATTAATGAGCAGCAGCAGAAAACAACTAGCCCTCTAACACTGAAGGATTTTTTATAATGTCCATGACTAATCAAGATCCAAGATGGTGGACACAGTGTGGAGTAGAGGGAATAGAGAAGCAGATAAATTCCATATCTTCTGGGAATGTCTCAACAACCCCCCATTGGTAAGAAATAAAGACATTAGAGGGTGGAAGTTCCTTTTTCACGATTGAGGTATTATACTTTGGGCAAAATATAATCACATTTACAAGCTCCAGAGATATACTTGTATCTCTGGAGCATCCTAAACACTTATATGTTTAGGATGTCACTTGCAAGAAAAAAAATTATTGCTGGATGGTGGCTGGAGACAGTACCAAATGTGGAGTACTGGGGTTATGTAATGAAAAGTAATTGGAGTAGTTAACTTTCCCCCTGAGACTGGAAAAAGACAAATTTTGCAAACTTTGTAAAACCTGGATTGAATTTGTTGTGCAAATCAATTTGGACTGAATGGGACTGGGTTTGCAGCTTAAGGTTCAATGCTGAGTTTGAGAGGTTTGTGTCAAATTTTGCTTGGGAGATTTGTCCATGGATGTTTTTGTATTTTTTTTTTTTTTTTTTTTTGAAGTTAACTGGTACCATTGTCAGTGTTGATGCAGATTGGGGGTATGTTAATAGCACAGCTGCCCACACTCCAGGACAGAGCGAAAGGTTGAGCCGAGTTCTCGATGATCCCGCTGCTGGTGGTGAAGTCATCTGTGGTGTCATTGTTGCTGTTGCCACAGAGACCTGAAAGACATCTCTGCATATCAGAACAAATCCAACCAGCTCATGCCACAGAGGACATAGAAAACATGATGTTGTACCTATCTCTATATATTCTTTTGGCCTCAGAGTTCGTAAAAAAAAAACTAACCTGAAATCATGCCACTGTAGTTTCTAGGCGGCGTGATGTACAGCTGGATTTCTGGAGACATCTGGACTTGGATCTTCATATCGAATGATGTGTGGACTTGAACATACATTGAGGATTGCCAGAAAACCAGGGCATGATCTGACAGGTGAGAGGTGACAGGTAGTCTGTAAGTAACCAAAGCATTCAGTATGTATTACAAAGATTAGTTCTTCTTCTTCTTCTTACCAGACTGATGAAGTTCAATAATTTCTTGGTCTCCAAACTTAACCATGTTCTGTGTGAACGTGTATATTTCCTGCAAATTCAAAAAGAACGATATAAACAGTTACACTTCTCTTGCTTGGTACTGATACTATTCGACAGAATACAGCATAAGGTTTGGAAGTTAACGATTCAAATCTGCTTCTACCTGGAAAAGCTGCAGAACAACCGTTTTCAGAGATGCTTCTTTTTCAGAAAACTCGACTGTTATTGTCCAGTTGAGACCCTGCGCACCGTCGTAAAAATCTGTAGTTAGTATCGGTAACCATCGGCATTGGATTCATGTCATGTGATGACGTTGTGGGGAAAATTTACCTGCGAGGCCACGTATGTACATTTACCAGGAACTACATATTGTTTGCCATCAAAGGTTGTCACAAACTGTCCTTCAATGAGACATCTGGCTGGGCAAAAGTTATCAGAGCAAAGCCACTTCCCACCATTACACAGGCTGAGGACACATATGGACATGGAATTGGAATCAAATTGATCGTCAATGCAAATTTTTCTTCTCTTTTTTTAACCTACTAACCATGATTGACACTTAGTGCTTCGTATGTCTCCGGTTGCATAGCTCCTGCCGGCGAACACACAGGAGCAGCTGGACTCATCGACACAGTGGAAGCCATCCGAGTGATCATTGAGCACCTTACCTGCGACACAAATGTAATTAGGGTCGCGTAGGCAAAACAAGAAACGGATCCACAGCGTAGCAAAGAGCTGAACTGCACAGCTGGACAGTCCTCACCATTTGGGCAGACACAGGAACTGGTGAAATCCTGGTTGGTCAACCTTAGGTTTGGATTGGAGCAGCTAGGAACAAAAGCTGGACCCTGCTCTACATAAACCAGGTCTCCAGGACAAGTCGGCGGAGCTACATTCGCCGGCAAAAATCAAAAGATGGTATGAGAGTAGAGACGTAAATTAAAATAAAGTGGATTTGAGACAACCTTGAGGGTATATTAACAAAAGCTCATTTACCACATTGCGTTACGGCTCTCCACATGTTCCAAACATAGCTGCTGTTCCCACAGTGCAAGACAATCTCTTTGAAGAAGGCACAGTTGATGGATTTGCTATTTTCATAGCTGTAACTGTTCTTCCCACAGAGTCCAATATAATGAGGCGTTTTAGCTTGCAGGCAATCCAAGGTGTAGGAAAAGAAATGATTGCATACCTACAAATATCAGAGGAACCATTTAAACATCTGGGGCTGAGACATATTATAGATCATGGTTGAGGCCACTTTACTCGAGAGGTGGAAGGACTGGTTCCCAAAATATACACTACAAAAACAAATTAAACATGAGATTTATGTAAAAATAATTCCAGTCTACACAATATCCTTTTGTCCCAACAAGCAACAGACATACCTAAAACGAAGCAAACTGAACAGCAGGAAGGGAAACCATATTGTAATTTCTTTGGTTGTGTTGTAAACTGAAACGGTGACGACAGCATTTAACTTACTGGATTACTGGCAGCAACGGGATCTCGGGTTTGACATGTGTCGTCAGTAAGCACGCTCTCTGTGATCAACTGCTCTTCGTTGGCTGATTTCACAAAAACACAGATAAATGTGAAAAAGGTTTACATTCCTATGAAATGTGACTTTCTGTAAGAAATAGCCATTTTGTGTCAAATGTTACACTTTATCCAAATCTAGCATCACATACAGTTAAGGAAATCCTGAAAACTAGTTTCATGTCTTAATATAATATGTAATTGGTACTCAGTTATTTATACTACTACAGTCAATACTTACAATGACTATGTATATCGATACCGTTGTTTATATTATTGTAACAATAATCGATTAAGGTTACTTTTACACTCACCTATTACATATACAGTATCACTCAATTATGGTCTATAATAGCCTCTGTTTAAAGTATTTGTAGTACTTATTTGTAGTACTTATAAAGATGTTATTATGTATTAAGTTCAGGAACAAGACCACTTGTTAACTCCTGAACTTAATACCTACCTTTTCCCTCTTGAGGTAACCAAGAAGCCGAGGCATCTCCCCAGTCGGCTTTACCCATCCCTTCCCTTCAACTTTCTCATCCCTCCATCTGTTTCCCTTAAGTCCTGTCATCCCATAAACTTCCTTGCATTAACTGAAGGCATGGCTTTTGGTGGCAAAACCCCTAGCACTACTACAGCTGATGCTACAGAGGTCCAGAGATGCCAAAATTACAAATGGAAATAAATATAAAAATAAATAAAATTTGGGCACTTTCCTCCCTCCATATACTTTTTTTGTTTCTCCACTGCAGTGAGGGCTATACCCTCAGTTTACTGTTGTGCCCGCTCAACTAGGTGAGGTCGCACCAACGGCATCACCATTGTTTCCCGTTTGTTTGTTGGTCAAGAAGCCGTCGTACCTGGGACGCTGTGTTTCCCACACAATCCAGTCATGTCGGTGCTCAGCTCCTGGTCCAGTTCCACCTTAATAAGAAATCATACAGATATTTCAGGGCTGCATAGTGATTTACACTGTATGCATCAGCTGACCCTTGTTAAGGCTCTCCTCACCCGCAGAGTGTCAATCCCTTCAGCTGCATTGTGCCAGGTGACCGACAGAGGAAGCAAGGTGCTCCTCAGTCTAGTGTAGATGCCATAGTGAAAAATGTGCTGGTAGGTGTGGTCATAAGGAAGGGAAACACTTTAAAAAAAAAAATAAACACACAGAGACATCTGTTAAAACTAAAAATTAATAAGTAAAAATGCTAGTAAAACATTATACTGTCCACCTGTAAGTCACCTTGCAGACCGTGACAACCCTCATTTCACTCAACTGTTCAAACAATTTATAATCACAGCCAAAGCTAATTTTAAACTGGTGAGTGATTAACGTCAGATAAAAGCATAAACCACCAATGAATGAACTTAAGGGAAATCTTTCCTGCTGCCTCACACTTTTTAGTTGGGGGTTCATTTAAGATCAAAAATGAATAAAGACCCAGAGGATCATCAAACTCTGCCTGAGACACCAATTGACCTCTTCTTACAATGCAGTTTCAGTTAACAAACCTCTTCATCTCCACCAGTACGCTTCCATTGCGCAGAACAGTCCTGACTTTGTTGATGATGATCTCGACCTGGACCAGCAGCCCGCTGTCCCCTCGCTGTACGGTGACGTCACATTCAACCCGGTTGTGGGTGAAGCGGGTGAGGGTGAACGGACAGTTGGAGCGCACGTAGAAGCTTGAACCGTTGAAAGGCTGGATGACGCCACTGCCAAACGTCCTGCAAGTGTCTGATTACAGCAAAGTTCAGTCAGTAACAATCCAAACTGTCTCAAGAAGCCTTGCAGTACTCAGAGCCTGGGTATATACATGAAGAGTATATCCAATAAAGGTTCAAAAAAGGCAACTGGACTTGTAGAGTTTTTTGAGAAGACGTTTCACCACTCATCCGAGTAGAGAAGAGTAGAGTAGAGTAGAGTACAGAACTGAAGAAGCTACTTCTTCAGTTCGTCTTTTGAACCTTTATTGGATATACCATGACCTGGATGACTGAGAACCTTCACAGAAATACATGAAGAGTACATGACACCAGATGATGCATGATGCAAGGAGGATTCTTGATAAAGCCAACATTCAGAGTAAAACCAAACGCAGACAGAAAACTACGTCAGTGATGATAGTTATATTACAACTAAATGGGAAGATAGAATGTATTTATGAGATATCAGAAGCAGATTAAGGATTAGATTAAGATGGGAATGGATAATAATTAATTAATTTCACAAATCCACTTATACTCACATTTCTGAGTGTTTGTTGTTGTCACACATTCACTTGTTCCAAAGACTAGGAGACAAATGCAATGAAAGTAAACATTAATACAGCAAAAATTTGCAATTAACGGTAAAGAACAAAAATCCAAATTTGGATGCAGAGCAAATATTACTGTTACACTTGATATATTAAATACAGATACAGTGCTGTATCTGTACTGATAAAAGTAAAGGCACGGTTCCAGTGCCATGGATTTTGCGGTCTTCTTAAATGTTTTGGGTTTAAAATTAAGAATGGAAACCAGCAGCGAATGGCAAATAAAATTATGTGGTGCTTCTCAACTGTAATGTAGCACAGATACTGTATAAATATGCATAAAATGAAATACTCAAGCAGCTAAAAAATACCTTGATCTCAAATTATTTTTGATTGTCACCAAGAACTGGTGTAAACAACCATGAAACCAAGATTATTTTTTATAAAATATTGCAAATTAGCCTTTTTTTGCAAATGATAATTAAATCATGCAAAATACTTGTTTCACTTTTTCGTCTTGTAATGCATAAAGCAATTAAAACAATAATAGTAATAATTAAAAATTGCATAAAAGAATGACTGCATGGTACCTGAGGCCAATGAGAAGCAGAGAGCCAGCATCCATCGCTGTGAGGCCATGCCGTCCTGTGCTCCCTCGCTGCAGGAGACCAGGTGAAACTGGGAGAAACTGCACAAACAGCCCACCATGGGGCTATATATGCAGCGTCCATCCCGTACACACACACACACACACACTGCCTGAATCGTCCCACAGACGTGTGCGCTCACACGCACTTCCTTCAACAAAGCTACCAGGAAACAAAAAAAGCAAATCAGATTAAACATTCTACTAAGCAGTACTTAAGAAACATGGAGATCATGACAGTGCTGATAAACAGCTTACCTTAAAGGATATCCTGCTTATCATGTTGCATTTACAAGTGTATAAATCTGTTGTATGGTATTCCACTGACACATACTCCCGTGAGAAATTGTGAGTGTGCGTGAAAGAGAAATCTGCGTGTACACACAAAGAAACGTCACACAAATGGACGCACAAACACAGTGTTTGAAAACTGAGCCTTTAAATCTCATGCTTCCTTGTGTAGCTGTTACCAGAATACTCGTTAATTATTGTGAACAAGGAATTTCCTTTAAATCATCTTTCATTATGCCATTCCTTCCACTGGCCACTGAGTAAAAGGAGTGTAAGAAGCAAAAACAGGCATTATGTCAATGTCACCAATATCCTCCCTAATAGGTGAAATATTAAGTCTTGCTTTAAAGAGGGATGCTTACTTTTGGCAAACACAGGTGAGCCAGACAAGGCCTTGCAGGTTAACAAACAGGAGGGGGAAAATGAGAAATGATGCTAAGCAAATGAATTGGTGCATGAACCAGGATGTAGTTAATTATTTTTCAGAAATGGAGCTGAGGGAAAGCACCAGATTTAAGATTCATACTGAAAATGAGTGAAGGTGAAATCAGGGAGGTGGTGAAAGGATTAGATGGATTAACAACACACAAGCAGACTTCATTAAACTTGAGATCTTTCGCTCCAACCCGCCTCTTGTTCTTTGAGATAACACAACTCAGTTCCACATAAACATTCCTGCTCGCACTTTTAGGTCATCCTCATCCATTCAACTCATCCTCCCACCTGCTCGCTTGACCACCATGTGGTCCAGAGCCTTCTGCCATTCAGCCCCCAGCCTCTGGGATGCCCTCCTGGAACACTTAAAAAATTCAGACTCTGTCACCACCTTCAAATCTCTGCTTAAAACTTATTTATTCAGACAGGCCTACTCTATTCCATAGTCTCACTTTTATCTGTTGTCATTTTTATGTAACTATAATATGCTTGTGTGCATTTTAACTGTGTTTTATTTTAACAATTTTGTGTATTTTAATTGTGTTTTATTTTAACAATTTTGTACGGTGACCTCGAGTTGTCCTGAAAGGCGCCTATGAATAAAATGTATTATGATTGTCATTACAATGTAGTAATTTCACTGCATATAATATCAGTACCATATCAGTCCATATCAGTACCTGCAAAACCAAGCAATTGTGGGAGGCCCCATGAAAACAATGAGAAAGGAGGTCCCCTCAGATTGCTATCTTTTGGCATATTTTGGAATGACAACCTTAAACTGCCATAAACCTATGAAGACTCTATAGCACATCGATGATGAACACACATGGAGTATGATTTTATCCATATTTTACCAGGGGCTGGATCTCACAATGGCTGCTGAATGTGCAGAAGCCACACGTAAAAGAAAAGGACACAGCAAATATATGTTAGCTGGAACTACCTTCCATGTGCAGATATAAAATGCTGTGGCTAAAATTCAATATTAAAAAGTTCTTGAGATCACAGATTTAAGGAGTTTATATTTGGCCATTTCTTGCCAAGTTAGCAAGTCAGCGAGCAGCCATTTTGGACTGATGTCCCTGCCTATGCCACCTTTAGCTACTAAAGACAGTGAAACTTTCTGGAACCACGTTCAAATACTCCTTTGTAAATGAGTTAAGATGAAATTAAGAGGCATCGCAAGTCAGCTGTAGGTCCAGTAACCAATATGAACATTAAGTTGACCAAGTGTGTCTGCTTCCTCAAACTGAGGGTTATTGGGTTGTTGTTTTTAAAACACTAGCTAGTGTTAGCTATAAACTATCAAAACGGTGTGTTTCAATAGCATTGCTATTGTTGTAAACTAGCTTCCAAAAAATCATAATCCAAAAAGCTAATGATAGCAACAGAAACCACACCATACCTGAATTTGTTTTTTCACATTAGACCAGTAGTTCT
>JASGAT010379525.1:0-12640 GCA_030220025.1 Chelon auratus
CACACACACACACAAACACACACACACACTGGAGCCTAAAGAGAGAGAGAGAGAGAGAGAGAGAGAAGAGAGAGGGAGGGAGAGAGGGGTAGTGTCAAACCTGCACCATGACGAAATGAAACGTAACTCAGAGCTGGAAAATGACCAACTAGCGGTCTGTCGTTTATGAAGCTGTTGGAAGACACGCATGAGAGAAAGAGAGACAGAAAGAGAGACAGAGAGACAGACAGACACTGCGTAAATTAATGTGTGCGCACATCCTCCGCGGCTGCACCAACAATCCCCTGTTAAAAATATAAAAGAATACATTTGATTTCTGGGTGGTGCATGGTGCAGTAGTAATCTCAGGCCTGCTACTTTTACTCTGTCTGTGTTGCTGATGCTAGATGAGCAGTAAATAAACCCCGGAGGCGCGGCGGTATTTTTTATTTATTTATTTATTTATTTAAATACTCACAGCATTCCGGAGCACGACGTGCAGACGAAGCTGCCCACGGTGATGTCGGTGTAAGTCACCCCGGGCTGGTTGCACTCGAAGCAGTGTTTGTTTACTCCGGACTGGGCCAGCTCCCGGACCTTGCGGGCGCAGATCTCCTGGTTGTCCCGGTGTTTTCGGTTCGACATTTTACTGTGGCCGGTGCCTGACGCGCAGGCTCGGTGTACCCCGGTTGCCCTCCTTCCTCCCGCTGGATCCCCCTCCGTCTACTACGCGGAGCACCTCACGCCCGCATTATGGAAACGCTTTTATGCAGCTTCACCCCAATGCAAGGCGACACGGAGGAGAGGCGCGTCAAGTCAGAGGAGAAAAGCAGCGCGGACACCGGAAATACTAGAGACTGCCTTCAGAATAAAAGCAGTGAACAGGTGGTGCTGTATTTAGCGGTTTACTTTTTGCCTGTTTCTTTAAAAAAATCTCTTCCAATGTAACCACTGGTTACTCCATCAAAGCTGTTAGTAGGTCAAGGTATTTTCCAGTAAATCTCTGTGTCCAGTGAGCCAGCTATGTCCACATTACGTTGCCATAAAAAATGACGAAAGATTAGGTTAAAGTAGCTTTTCAGATTCAGGTTTTCTTCTAAAATTAACAGCTTTTTTTTTAGCGGTTTGCCCATGTGTCACTGGAAAAGAAAGATGTTAATATATAATCTGCCGTCCACGCAAGCGTATTTATTTAACCTTTACTACTTGAGCAAGACGATTGTTTACACATAATCACAACATCCACACAGCAAGTTAGGAGAAGCGTGAAGAAGAGAAGTTTTGAATGTGTTTTTGTGTCTGCTGTGGAGGCGTTTCAGGCTCACTGCGCATAATACGACATTTGCAGCTTTGCCAAATTTAATTTAAGAACAGGACTGTAAATCTCTGCTGAGTACCCGAATCGCTTGGCAGTCTGTGTAACGATTGATTTGCGGGTCTTTATTTGCAAATCGATGCGGTTGATTGGTATAAATGATAACATTTAAAGAGGCTCCGGCAGTTTTATCTGTCGCCCTGTCTAGTAGAACAACACTGTATTCAAATTGCTTCCATACAGGGATGACAGGAAATGAGGGGGGAGAGAAACTGGGAACAGGCTTATATGGGCCTGTGGTTTCTCATTGCTCCCCAGCCTTTAGCAGCCAGATACTAGTTTCAGTGCTTATTGTAATCCAGTTACTGACGTGAAGTAAATAACTTTGACCATCTTGTTACAATTCAGTGTTCTGCTGGGAAACTTTTGGACCTTGCATTCATTACTGGATGTTACTCAGACATGTACCACCCACCTAGACCAGACCAGGCACCCCCCGCCCCATACCAATGACCCAAAGGCCCCCACTAACTACACTGTGTTTCCAGACGCCACAGGACACAGTCAGAAGGCCCATGTCTATTTTCTGATGAGTCACAACTGTTTTGGAGGCACAAGGGAGAACTACACAATATTAGGAAGGTGTTCACAAAATAAAAACCCAAAAACCAGAGGTAAATGGATTTGAGCTTTCTAGAAGATGTTTCACCTCTCAGCCAAGTGGCTATTTCAGTTCAAATGACTTTTAGGAAGTTTAAGTTCTTTATTAGGAACATCTATGGGTGATGCCCACCAGACATTCACTTGACCAGGGCTTGTTAACCACCAGATACTCCACCAACTACCATGCCACTGCGCCACCTGTCATTGTCAAACAGCCTTCTAGTGTCTCATGGTGACGCTCAAGCCTTTACTTTGAAAACCCTACCGGATGTGTTACCGTATATTCTGTCTGGTTTGGTACTTGGACAGATGCTTGGGGGATCTCCTGTCAACGACAAACAAGAACCTGTCGAGGGGCCAAGTTTTGCTTCGCACACCAGGCCGTTTCATTTCTCCTTCCGAACTGACTCTGTGTGCGGAGTCAAGTGTCTGTGCTGCGCTCTCTGTGTGCGCCATTTACGCACACGCGCCCCTTTATATTTTGTTGGCGAGGGCGCTGCACTCCTGTGCGCCCTGGAGAGGGGACAGACGGGTTATTTGAGAGCTCAGATAAGAAGGGGAAAGAAAATATGAATCAGTGTACATCTCATAAAGAAATATACAGTTCTTTAATGGAATGCATGCTTTGTTTTCCTTTCTTCTAAACCAGCTGTTCATGGCCATATGGGTAACACCAGGACTTGAGTGAATGGCATACTTTCAAACGCTACAAAGATTTTTGTTTTGAGCGATCATCCCTGGATTATTTATTTTGATGAAGCAACTTAGCAACGGCGGACCTAACTACGCCCTTTCCGTGACGTCTCCAAAAATGAATCTGAGTATTTCAATCGCAGTCTTTCCCACAGGGACAGGATCAGTCCTAGTCAGTCAGGTAGGCAGAAGGCGTCAAACTACTCTGATCCTCGGATACGCAGACTTCCAGAGTAAAGAGATAATCTGCAGCATGATCCAAAGTGAAAAAAAGAAAAACATAAAAAAAAACATAAAAATAGTCTGGCCTTGCAAGACTGCAATGTCTGATTCTAGTCAGCAAGGGGCGCTAAACACATACTCAGGTAGATAGATAGATAGATAGATAGATAGATAGATAGATAGATAGATAGATAGATAGATAGATAGACACGGACTCAGACAGTCTTGAGCTGCTGTAATTACACCTCCCAGTCAGTCGACCACAGGCTTCAGAGTGCCAGTTTGCGGTGATGACAACAAGCAGAAGATTGCTTATTTAATGTTGCCCAACACGCTGGAATGGGTTGTTTTGTGTTGTTGTAAAGCGTGTAAATTACGGAGGCCCATTTGTGCCAAGAAAATATATATATATATATATATATATANTATGAGACACTTGTGTATGTTTTTGTTGTACATTTCAGTGCGTTAAAAAGAAGGTAACACTTATTTAGATACTTTATTAACACGCTATGATGATTAAAATCCCCATATAAAAATGATCTATTTAGTTATAATTTAGCTTTAAGAATGGTACAGAAGAGGATCGGGGCCACTGTAAAAATTCTCACATTTTTTTCGGAACCTGAGATCCGACTTCAGTTCTGACACGTGGGGTTTCAAACATTTTTCCTCTTCACCTATATATCTTGATTAACTGACAGTGTTAATGTTAAACACAAGAATTAGTAAAAATGTTCACATAGTATTTTTTTTCTTAAAAAGCTTTAGCTGTGAGTTAGTATCTTGTGATGTTGACTCCAACAAATGGTGAATTGTGATTTACCATTGCATGATGTTGACATGTTACGTGACAGTTTGGATAAGCTGTATTTTGTCATATATCGTTAGCCTCATAGCATGATTTCCTGAGTCATTTTTTGGCAACTGTTACAATATCAATAAATAATGCCAATGGGCTTGCTAAAAAATGTGTTTTTTGTCATTTTCCGAAAGTGTTAAAATATGACTAAGGTAATTATGCTATGAGGTTAACAATATGCTGCTAAGTTTTAATTCTTACTTGTAAAATCCCTTTTTTTAAATCACTTTCAATGCACAATTTTAGACTTTAAATTAGCATTTTACTCACTATCACGTAATATTGACCTATCATGGGGCATTTTCAGGCTTTTTTATATATATATTTATTTAATTCATGTATTTATTTATTTTTGGCACACATGGGCCTCCATAGCTTGGATTCAGCGTGGAGCTCGCAGACAGGTTTCTCTCAACAAAAACAAAACAGACAAGTTTGCCAGACAAGAAGACACACCCAGTGCCTATGTGAAGCTCACACTTAAGTGAAACTTAAGAGTGGAAACAGACAAACAGCAAGTGGAACCTAAATGAGGGGGAGAAATGGCCAGCATGTGCTTATGATATTAAATATCAGACTGTGGGCCACTCAACTGCATGTTTTTTTGTGTGATGCAACCTGGTGGAGCTAGTCAGAAAATCATTACAGTAGAGTTTCTTTGGTGCAACCTCTCATTTTATGCAGCTTCCTACTTGAAGACGACAATTTGCCATGAGTAAGAAACCCGGAAATGGTGCGACGTGAGAGGGGAGGAGAGAGAGAGAGACAGAGAGAGAGAGAGACAGAGAGAGAGAGAGAGCGAGAGTAATCCACTCGGCACACTGGATGGTCCACATCCAATACGCAGGCTGCCATCTGATCTCATCTTCCTCATTTAGGAATATCGATCCGTTTCGACCAGTTCTTCTTTCCCGAGGAAACTGTGCGCTCGGTTCTTCTGCAGTATCTGCTCCACCGGAACGCGGACGATCGGCGCTTTTTTATTTATTTTTTTATTTACCGGATAAGATGGTAACAACGCAACAAACACCCCTGAAGTTCATTCATCGGCTGTGACTGGTCTTCTCCAGATCGGGCACGAAAGGGAATGTAAATTGTGCGAGAAAGCGTCCGAGAAGAACAAAATGAGCCAGGCTGCCGATGTGGAGCGGTAAAACCCCGAGAAGATTTTAGTTTTCTCTCCGTCAGGCCGCTGATCACCTCCAGACCGAGTTAGAATAAACATAGAGCGCAGAGATGACAGTGAAACTGGACTTCGAGGAGTGCTTGAAGGACTCTCCACGCTTCAGGTAAGAGTTTCACCTGTACCTTATTACTCATGTGGATGTAGCCAATGAAAAAAAAGGGTTGCTCAACTGTGATCTCTAGCAGCAAAACACATTGTTATGGGTTTAAAACAGGCGATTAAAGGTCAATTTTAATCAAATAATATAATACTATTTTCATTTAGTTTAAAGAGTTGCTAAGAATCAATGATTGATGGAGTCAAAGGTCAAGCCATGTCACTGCTGGGGTTAATATAAGAGATGAGATACAGGGCTGTGATCACTGATCTGAGGTCTGCCGGTCTGGTTTTTTAATGTGTCACTGAAACACAGGAAACTAATATTAGCTGTGAAAACTCAATGTTGGCATTAAACACTCTCTGTAGAAGAATGTCAGTATCAAATTATATTAGTGACTGGGTTCCAAACATGGATTTGTGCCTCTTCCTGACTTCCATCCAAAACTTTCTTGGCGCTATCCTTGTGGGAAGTTACTTCCCAGCCTCATTTATATCCATTACTAAGCTGCCTGCGTAGCTCTACTGCTCGTCAGCACCGCACTTAACTTATTTATTCTTTCAACATCAGCATCTGGTGTAATCTAAAGGGAAGTGTCAGTATGTTAGTTTTGCAAGTGCCTCAAGAGAGAGATTGGTAGCACTTGGGTGTGCCTTGACAGATTTTTGGCACCTCGCCTGACTCAGACAGCAACTGGTGTCGTCTCGTCCAGCTTACTGGGCTTGTTTCAGTCCTGAGTCTTCCAATTCATGTGGGCAGCGGCGGAAAGTTTGACTTCGGTGAGGTCTCGCGTCAGGCCGGGAGCAGAAGAAGGAAGGAAAAAGCTCCGGCTACCAAACACGTCGGCCGAACAAACATGCAGGGAAAGTGACTTAAAACAATAAAAAGGGCACTAAATCTCCACTGACGGCTTGGCACCACTACTAAAATGTGCTACCTCCTGTTGCTAGGTTACAGCGGGGTGGGAGGGCAACAGGAAGTGAAGCGAGATGTGCTGAGGTGATCAACAGGAGACAGGAAGTGTGTGTTTTGTGGGCAGAACCGCGGCGGAAACTCAGCTTTAGCGCTGCCTTTATTTGCTTTCTTACTCTCTGTCTTGCATGCAGGGAGACGTGAAAAGGATGTGCCTCTCAACTGAAGGAACCTTTCAGCCTCTCTCCTTTTATCTCATCCTTTCCTGTCTTTTCTCCTCAGTTGACTTGTCATTTGGTCGTATTTCAAGAGGACATGAGCTCTGGCTTTGATGCAAACCTCCCCGCACTAACAAACAGTCACTGTCTATCCAAGCCGTCCTCTCTTCTCTTTCCACTCAGACTCGCCTCTTGTTTCTTCCCCTGCCTCTCTCTGTGTCTCTGTACTGTTGGTGGAAGGCAGCGGAAACCACATGGTTGAGCTGCTGGTGAGAGAAGAGAGACGACAGGCAGAAAGAGATACTAACTGTCACGGCAAAGGCCAAAAAGACCAGCCAAGGCTTTCTGTGCACACGTGCGAGAGACACAACGTTCGCTGGGGCCAGATCCTGTGCTCAAAAGCTTAAATTAGATAAACGATGACTTCGCAGCTGACGAGGCCTGCACGTATATTCAGTGACTAAAGTGTCCTTTAACTCACAGGAATGAGTTTCTAAAAATACCTCATGGTCGGTGACAGTGAGTGTAAAAAGATGCACAGGGCAACAAAAAACAATCAAAATTTAAATTGATTTTTCCTGGAAAATAAATTCAAATAACAATAGAGACTTAAAGTTGAAGAGTCTGAATTTACATTGAAGCAGGAAAAAGACTAATAATACTTAATTGTTAATAAGTCTACGAAAGGGGTTTAATTCAGACTGGATGTTGACACTTTGAAAACATTTCGATGCATCTGTTAAAATTTCAGGTTGTAAGATGAGCACTGAGGATTTCAAATAAATCTGCTCGTAATTGTTTTCATTTTATTTTATTTCCATCCTCATCTAGGTTCAGTTTTAATTAAGTTATCTCTCTCTCTCTACACGTATATAAAGATCAGCATCTGATGTAATCTAAAAGGAAGTGTCAGTATGTTGGTTTTGCAAGTGCCAAGAGAGAGAGAGAGAGAAAGATTGGCAGAACTTGGGTGTATATATATAAACCGTGACAGGCCATATAAATAAGTTGTTTTTTGATAGATTGATAGACGCTACATAATTGCCTAAATTTCTAATTTTAAAACTTCCACAGAACCCTATAATATTACATTTATTATAATACACAGCAGCAAAATGGAGAATTGTGTTAGATGAGATACGTACTGAGACATTTCAGCTGTAAAATGTTGCATCCATCCAAAGAAGGGAAGGTGCATAAATGATAAATGACCTAAACAATTAAAATTATCTACTATATCTATAATATTGCAGTCACATATTTGCATTTTTCACCTCTAAAATCATCCCTTACGTTAATAAATGTGTTATTATAAGGTCATTTTGTTAAAAGACTGTTTGTTTGTGCATCCTTTTCAGAGCCGACATCGAAGAAGTCCAGAATGATGTGAGCGAACTTGAGACGCGGCTGGAGAAGGTATGCACGTACACCTACGGGCGCTTTTAAAATACCACACTGAGTCACTTTTACAAAATGTCCCCTCCGCTGCACACCGACAAACAACCAAACAAACAAACACGCAGCCTGGACACTCGCTCTTCATGTGAAGCGCGCAGGTTGACGTCGGTGGTTGAGATAGTTTCCACCTGACAGCAGGAAGTAGCTGCAGGTGCTGCTTCCCCATCATATTGTCCTGCTGCAGCGAGAACTACACTTTGTTCTGCTTCGATGCGATATTACCGTATTCCGCTTTGTGTGTTTGTGTTCATACATGGCACGGTTTCAGATCTATTCATCAGGGCGACAGAATCGTCACATGGTGCGTTTCTGTTCCCTGATGATACCGACTGAGCATGAATCAAAACGTTACTATGCTGTTTATGACTGCAGAGTTCCCAGGATTGGGAACTCTGCAGTCATAAACAGCATAGTAACGTTTTGTCTCTGAAGCACCTGCTTCAGATTCATGTTTGGCACCAAAGAGATGTAGCGATTCAGAAAAACTGGACTAACTGGGTTAAAGAGCCTATGATAACCTTTATCTGCTCTGTGTACTCGCCCTTGGGCAGACTCCTTACCAGCTACGGTGTTTCTGCAGACCTCTTACATTACTGTCAAAGAGAGAAACAGAGAGAAACGTTTCTCAGCTTGGATAGTTATTTCCCATGAGATCGGATCAAACAAGTAATCCAGTTTTTCAGTTCTGTTTCCTTTATACTTGCTATCATGCTGCAACATGTCTGATCTACGGACAGATAAATCATAAAAAGTGAAACTGCGCCGTGTGTGTGACACTACCTGCAAAGTCACAGAGAAGTAACCAAAAATATTTGCTCTCGCCACTTCTAATTTAAACTAGTCGCAGCCAAGTCCTTCGCTCAAATAAAGCTATCAGCACAATGTGACCTTTGTGGCGTCGGGACACAAGGACATTTTGACACGTGACTGTAGAGAAAGCACGTTTGTATTAAACTATTGAGCGTCCCAGTGAGCCGCAACAATCATCCATCATTCACAAAGCGGGGCCTCCTCTAAAAGGAATGTGGCCATCAGTAATAATTAGGTGCTTTCACTTCTGTGACGAGTCACAATGCGTGGCATGAAGTCATGTCAGCAAGCACAACTCATGAACTCTGACCTTTCCCAAAATTTCCAGTTATACCACAATAAGGCGCCAATCATATGGAGTTCATTTGTAAACAAAAACACCAGTGAGACAGTGAGGCAGCATGTCCACTACCAGGACAGTGAAACTGAGACAGCTAAATGGAACTCAGCCGCCACCTGTAGCTACTCCTCGTAATGTGACATTTTGTCTTTGTATATGTTTGAAATATTCAAACAACCTATGACACAGCAATAATAACTGGCCATTTTATTTGGAAGAAGATGAACGTGTAGTTTCTTCTTTCTAAAGTCACTCAGTTTGAACTTGCTAACACAGTCCAGAGGAAAGGTCTAATCAGTGGGTGGAAACACCTGTGTGGGTGGAGGCTGCTTGTGGGCCTGACTGTTTCCTAAGGTGAAGTTCTATCAGGCTTTTTATTTTTAATTACACCTGTTACCGTCTACATAAAGTTCAAAGCAAGTTATAATTACAGGTGTAATGTGAAAGGGGATAGCTATATTCAACAAAAACGAATTATACGCCACAACTAGCTAGCTAGCCTACTTAGCGGCTAGCACCTATAAGGCTAAATATTTCTCTCAGGTGCTGGTGGAGACCAAAACAGAGCTCAGTAAAGAATGACCATCCAGCTTATGTAAGTTACAGGGCCGACACTCCACGTAAATCTGTCTGTGTAAATACGCAACCGTAAGCTAACATCTCTATAGCAACTGTATGAGCTTAAGATTGATGTTTTGTTTACAGCTTGTTGACTGGACAAAGTTCATTGGAAATTGTATTTTAAAAATCTTAAAAATATAATCTTCTCAGTACAGAAATAAACAAAAAAAATTGTTGTGTTTATTTGAGTCAAACTTAAACTACTAATATAGTAACCATAGTAACGAATTGTTTGCTGATGTCCGGACAGTAAGAAGCAGGATGTTAAATTCAACATTAAAAGTAATTATGTATAATTTAAGTCATTCTAAATGACTGACTTATCATTGTGTTGTTGCTCTAGTGTCCTGAAATAACTTCCTTTTTTGTTTAATGATTCATACCTATTGTGCCATTCATCGAGTATTCAGAGTGGATCTGACTGTGGTGTTTCATGATTGCTTCACGCAGCTCGTCAAACAATGCCAGGCCATGCTGGAGGCAGGCAGGGTCTACTGCCAGACCAGCAAGAGCTTCGTCCACGGCCTCCGGGAGCTGGGCAACCAATGCTCTAGGGACAAGATGATGGAGGTGAGAAGGACACACCTACATACCAGTCATCAGGGAGTTATTTATACACTAGTGTTATCTCCTGTGTTATTTTCCATTCAGACGGTGCTTTCATTCTGAATATTTGTTCTCAGCTGGATTATTCAGTTTAAACATTGAATGCAACTGAACCAGAGGTCACAAACGTCTAAATAGAGATGGTGGTTGTAAGTTGGAGGTGGGGGATAAAAACATTAAATTGCATGATTTAATTTTAGATGTCTGTCTTGCAGGATTGCCTGGACAAATTTTCTAAAAAGCTGGCCATCATCTTGGATGCACAGGGGGTGAGTGTGTCTGTTTTATTTTGTTTTTTTGTCACCTTGTGGCCTCTGACTTCTCCATTCTTTGTGACGTTTATCAGCTGCAGTATGCGGTCAAACAAGGCTGTTGCACTCTGGTGAGCACATATGAAAATACATAGTTATGTATGCTCACTGTGGAAATTTGTCTCTGTGTTCTTATAGGAAGTGATTGAGACCACACAGAAGGCCGTCAAGACAAAGCTGCAGAACTTTGTGAAAGAGTGAGTTTTTGGCAGCCTTCCCTGTTTGTTTAATCTAATCCTTTTGGTTTTGGAGCCTCTCTCCCACCAGCAACGGTGGTGGTCACACTCCTTCTCCAGACTTACTTCCCTGTGTGTGTGTACTTACATTAGCATTCGCTTAAGATCCTACATTCTCCTTTGATTGATGAGATAAAAAAAAAAAATAAAAAATTTGAAAAGAGTGTTGAGCTGAATTTTTAGCCAATGACGCATTTTGAATGTGGTCACTGGCCTGCACCTTTGTTGAGATTATTATCAAGAGGTAGTACAATTATTTTTGAGTAAGCTTTATTTAATTTAAACAGCATGATCACACACAAAAACTACACAACATAACCCAATTTATTGTATTAAGTTAGGATAATTAATCCATGTTCCAGCTAAATACTTTATGTCTACTGACATAAAAAACATAGAAATGTTTGACACACTTTTGAATCTAGTCAGAGTCTGCACTTTTTTAAACAGAAATGCAAAATACTAGTCTATTTTCTTCAAGCAAGTGTTATTTAACAGAATTATTTAAGAAAACACATAAATACTACTATACTAAAGTTGCAAAAGTCTTCAAGTAAAGGGGAATGACTATCCTTGAGTTAGCAATATCTATGTTTGCTGGTCAGCAAACATAGATATTGCTAACTTGTTGTTGTTATGCTAAGCTAAACTAATTGGTTGTAGCGACATACTCAATTCACAGACAAAATTAACTTGTTAGTTATCATGTTTTGGTAAATAGTGGCAAATTTGGAACATTGTCACTGGTCTGCACTTTTATTTTTGATCTCTGTAGAATGAATTAATCTAACGTAGCCTAGTTTAGCATAAAGACAGGAAATAGGGCAAACTACAAACCTGGCTATGTAAAGAAAAACATCTTCACCACTCTACTGCTTAATTAATTAAAATAATACTTCAGTAAAGTTTAGCTTTTTGATCTAAAACAAAGATTATCAGGTGATCTGTACTTTCCACAACATCTAATTTTATTAACTAAATGTCAAGTTAAGGTGAAATACTCACAGAATAGGGAATATCAAACCACACGTTTGCCTTTTCTTCCTGTCCTCCAGAGATGTTCGTCGGTTCAAGGATGTGCGAAAAGAGTTTGAGCGCAGCAGCGAAACCCTGGAGGGGGCGCTTGCAAGGAACGCTCAAGCTCCGAGACAGAAGCAACACGAAGTGGAGGAGGCGAGCAATGCTCTGCTCAATGCACGCAAGGCCTTTCGGTCTGAGGCCTTGGATTACGTTCTGGAGGTGAGAAAAGATGCTCGAAGTAATAAAGTAGTCACAGTTTTCATTCATTAACTTGAGTTATACTCTTCATGTAGACAACTAACAGTCAGCAAGGTACCAACAACAGCCCGGATAAAATACACAACAGCACATCTGATTATAGTTTTGAATGATAACAGGTTTGCCTCAGCACTTCACTCCAGACTTGTGGTTGTGGCTGGGGCTGAGCTGGTCAGCGAGTTTTCTTGGTCATGGAAATATAAACTTTCTTTTTAACCACAGCTTCCTATTGTTTCAGATTAACGTGATTGAGGCCAAGAAGAAGACAGACATTCTGATGGCAGTGAGTTCAATCTGACCTATTTTTTGTTGTTGTTTTTTGTAATTTAAAATAAGAAAACAACCTTCAGTGTAAATCCTTTCTCATCCTTCTTGTCAGATGTTGTCGCTAATGGAGGCCCAAGCGCAATTCTTCCAACACGGCCATCAGTCTCTGTCAGAACTGGAAGAATACCGAACAAAACTGAATCAAGAGGTAATTGCTTCCTTGTTGCATATCCATTTTGGCTGCTAAGAAGGTTATTTAAGGTGTCAGGATGGACTTCTGTAATTGAAACTGGTTCTTAGCAAATGAAACTGAGGCACGTAACATGACAGAAACGCCTGTTACTTGCTTATGAGTAAGAAAGTCAGCTGTAGTCAGCTAAAGGATGTTGCTAGGTGGAGCTTTAGTCCCTTTGTCAGTTGTGTCGTAATTAACAATGATAATTATCTGGATGGTGTTCTCTGTAGAAAATGATCCATTAGCAGGAGAGCTGGAAAGTTAGCTTAGCAAAAGACTGAAAGAAAAGGGAAAGAGCTAACCTTATTTCTGTCCAAAGTTAAAAAAAAAA